>PVJI01014909.1:0-42739 GCA_004026765.1 Micronycteris hirsuta
AAGCTCACAGCCCTCCCTCTTCCCCCAGCACCGACACCTGCATATCTGTCCATCCCTGGGGAGAAACGCTGAGTTCTGAGCCAAAGCTGCAAGGCAGAAAGTGACAGAATACGACAGACTTGAGAAAGAATAGGAGGGAGAAACCACAGGGCCCTGAAGGTGTCTGGATGCCGGGCAGAGAAGGGAAGGGACTGGGAATGCTGCCCAGCCTGGGAATACCTTCCAAGATGTGTGCAAATTTAGTAAGAGATAAAGGTAGCTTCTCAGTCGGGGGGAGAAAATACATTGTCAGGGTGAATATGGTTGGTCACTGGGCAGCCACCTGGAAAGAAAATGAAATAGGATCCGTCCCTTATCTTACGCAAGGGAGTGAGATGAGAGCTCTCAAATAACCAAACAGAAAAAAAATTAAACCATAACACCACAAGGAGAAACCATAGAAGGACGCTTTAAAAATGTCCTTGCAGTGTGGCAGAGGCCCAGGAGTCATAAAAACCTAGCATCCATAGAAGAAGCGACGTGAATATGAAGAACTCTCGTGGCTCCAGCCAGTTAGTGAAGCCAGTGACGTTCCGGGGAAACACGGTTGTAACGTGTGGGGGACACAGCGAGATGATTTGCCTGATATGGAAATAAGTGAAAAACACCGGCACCAAATAAGAAAACGGGCAACGGGTATGAAATCACAGTTCATGGGAAAGGGAAATACAGATGGCTTTCAAGCCTCTGAAAAAATGCTCACTTGTTCCAAAAAAATGCAAATTAAGTCTCCATGGCCATGCCTTTTTTTTTTTTTTTGCCTACTGGAGGATCAAAAATAAGAAAGTTATCTCAAAGACTGTGTTGGTGAGAAGGTGGGGAAACTGAGGTTTCAGGCACCGCTGGTGGGAGGGTGAGTGGATGTGGCCCCGGAGGAGGGCATTTGGCACGAATGACACACTCTGTCACCCAGGACCCTCCCAGAGGGAGGCAGCCTTCAGATGCCTGCCCCTCTGCAGAGCAGGGTGTACCCCGTCACACACGGCGGCTCAGGTGGAGGAGCCAAAGGTCAGGGGAACCTAACCTTTTCTTCCCCAGGAACGAGTCAGGCGGACCCTCGAACGCACGAACAGCGGAATTCCGCTCCGCGGCGACAACGAATGAGGAAGTTTTTTGGGAAAGGGCACAGAACAGACTCCAAGGTAAACAGTCGCAGGTCGGCAGGCAGCGTGCTGGTCAGCGCACCTGGCGCCTGTGCTCCCTCTTGAGGTGAGAGCAAGGAACAAAGGGTGCGTTCTGTCTGCTGGAGTGTCTCTGGAAGGACACAGGAGCAACTGGCAAAGGAGGTGGTCCTCAGGAGGGGACCAGGGAGCTGGCAGCTGACTCACTGTGCCAGGCTTTTCTGTGTGTCTTGAATTCTGGGCCATGTGAATATATTACTTGTTCAAAGATAATCTGAACATATTAAAAAGTACCAAAGAAACTTAGAAAAATGTTTGCTGTCTAGGTCCCAGTTTTGGGGAGAGGGACGGCTGTGCCACATTGGGATGGGGGTGGGGAAGACAGCTGAGCTCAAGGGGCCGGTGGGCACCCAGGGTGGGGCGAGAGGCGTCTCCAGCAGGCCTGGGGACAGAGATGGGAGCCTCGAGGGGCTGAGGTGGCTGCTGAGGGTGTAAAGAGAAAGGCCAAGACAACATCCTGGGGAGCAGGCAGACCAAGGAGAAGAGGAAGGGGTGCACCTGCCAGGGGACCCTCACGGAGGGTTGCCTGTGGGGGCCGGGGTTCGGGGGGCGGGGTGGTCCTGGGGTCTGAAAGTGGGGGCAGCAGGAACCTGGCTAAGCCTGGTCTCTAGGTGGGTCTGGGGCACAGAACCTGCCCTGGGGGCAGGAGGAATCCCCCAGGAAGACAAGGAAACCCCAGCACTCTGCACCCAGGGCTTCACGGGGATTTCCTGGGACAAAATCCCCTCCTGGAGCCCTGACTCTGCCTAGGGAGCCTTTGGACTCGAGTGCGCTGCTTCCAGCAGGAAGGAGAGGAGACTGGTCTGAAGGGGTGCAGACCAGGTTGGAAATCATCATCAGGGTCTGTCTGAATCAGCCCCTCAGGAGTCTGAGCCCAGAGCTCAGTCACTCAGGGCCCTGCCAGGTGGGGGACCAGACTGCAGGCACTGGGGGCTGCCCAGAGCTGGCCACCCCTTCTGACCTTTCTTGGTTTCGACACTGAGCATGGGACTGACCTGAGGCAGAGTGGGCCTCTACCCACAGAGGTTCCCAGCACTGCCTCCAGGGGCCAGCCGGAGACCCCGAAGGCACCCCACCCCAAAGCTCTTATTTCTACAGCAATTTACTAAGTGTCCCCCCCATCCCCGTGCCAGATCTTAGACTATAGTAAAGACTTCAAAAATGCGACCACTGTTTTAATAAAAGCTTAAAAATTTTAGGAAGATATAATCATTTCGAAGTCGTGTGCATTTGATGATGGAATATAAAGATTTATGAAGCAAAAATAAACAGAGACCCGATGGTAAGGAGAGCAACAAACTCTCCACACGGCGGGAGAATGAATGACCTTTTCTCAGTAGCTGAGAGATCAAGCGAGACAAATGGAGACAATTCGCAATGATATAAAAGACTGGAGCAGCGCAGTTAACATCTTTGGTTTAGTAGACATTTCCGGGGCACTGAATATTATCTATGCGTTTATGAAAAATAAGCCCCATGCTAGGTCATCCATAAAGCAAATCTCAACAAATGTAAAAGAATCAGGCCAAGCTCTTTGACTACAATACTATGAAAATAAAATAGCAAAAAGATAACAGTCCCATTTCCCAACACTTGAAAATGAATAATGCGCTGTCATAGAACTCATTGATCAAAAAGATAATTATAATGAAAATTTAAAATACTTAGAATTCAACCATAAAATGTTTATTATGTATCAAAATTGTAGGTATTGGTTATTTTTGTTGTGTATATTTTCCCACAACTTTTAAAAACTTGGTTGCAGCTAAAGTAGTATTTGAGGACAATTTATAACCGTAACAGCTCATATTAGGAACAAAACGAGGTTGAAATTCATGAACTGAGCGCTCAAAACCGAGAAGTAAAGTGAGAACAATAGAGGAAACCCAAAGAAAAAGGAAATGATGAATGTAAGAACAGATTTTAAATAAATGGAATAAAATCGTGTCGTAGAAAGGATTAAAAAGGCCCAAAGTTTGTTTTTTGAAAAGATTAATATAATTAATAAATTTTGGGAGCAAGTAAAGACAAAAGTGAGGAAGAAAAATCATTAATATAAGATAAAAAGAAGGACTATAACAGAAATTGAAAAGGAGAGATTAAAAAGATGTATGAATTTAAAAACCCAAGCAAAATAGAGAAGTATATAGAGCATTTCTAGAAAAATACATAATTGATGATCAAAAAGTAACAGAAATTCCAAATGGCCCTGTAGCCTTTAAAGAAATTGAATTAGTAGTTTAAAATCTACCTTTTCCCCTTCCCTCCTGATTTCAAAACCAGGCCCTGAGGGCTTTTCAAATGTTGCCGACTCATTTAATGAAACCAGTGCAAGGTCGGCACCCCTCCCCGCACCCCCACAGAGAAGACAAGGACAGTATGAGAAAGGAAAATCACCGGCCGTGTTCACTGGTGCACAGGGGCCGCTCTGCCCCATTCCGGTGCACTGAAGCCAGCAGTCCTTCAAGGACAACCACAGGACTGCACTGAAGCCCTTACAACAGAGAGACCCCGTAACACAGGGGCTTCGGGGAAGACAAAGTGCATCCTGCTGTCCCTCCCAGAGGGGCGTGGTCCTGACCTTGCAACCCCCGCACACCCAGGATTCCGCCAGCACTTCTATTTCCTAGCCAGCCGAGAAGAGAGACAAAAGATGCACAGGACAAGTGGTTTCACCTTCAAGGAGGTGATGACTCAGAAGCTGTGCGCTTCGCTTCCATCCACGCCGCTTCCCCCGAGACTTGGTCACGGGACCACACCTCACTGCAAGGGAGACGGAGAAGCGAGGTCTGCAGCGGGTGCAGGGGCTGGCTGCAAGGCGTGGGGCTCGGTTAGTCAAAGAGAAAGCGGACAATGGCCACAGAGGGACAGCGAGGAGGGACAGTGAGCGGCATCCCCTGCAGTGGCTAAGTCCGGTTTCTGCAGGGATGCTCGGGCCATCGAACGTCAGAACGTATGTTAATGCTATTCACGACATCGCCATAGATACGGGGAGGAAAAGCACTCAATAAAATTAAATGCCTGAGACAGAAACAAAACAAAACTGTTGTTACTAAGAATAGCCGGGACGTCCTCTGACTGCCTCTGCCAGAGCCTGTGTCGTGTCTGGTGGTGAAACACGGAAGCACTCTTTCTACAGTCAGAAGTAAGACAAATATGCCCACCATCACTGAGTCTACTTAACGTGGCAGGAAAGGCCCCAGACAGCCCAAGGAATGAATAGTTTAAAAATCGGGAAGGGAGAAATAAAACTGTCCTTTTCTACAAATGAGAAGACTGTCTACAAAGACAGCCTTGGACTTGCTAGTAGCAAAATCTCTAGATAAAGTGTGACAAGAATTTCCACCCAGGTCGCCTTGTGTAGAAGTCCGATAGACAAAACGACGTTCTTCCTACAGGGAAACCACAAACAGAAAATGCAATTTTGAAAAGTGTTAGTTGCCACGATACTGAATTGATTCAGTATCAAGGAATAAACCTCATGAAAAAATGTGCACGGCCAACCTAGGGGGAAATGATAAAACTTTATTGAAAGACAGAAAGAAGAAATGGAGCGCATTCATGGGTAAGAAGACGGAGTTTACAAAGATGTCGGTGCTCCCCAAATTCCCCTATAAATTGAACAGAATTCTAATGAGAATCCTGGCAGCGTTTCTCTTGGAACTTGACAAGTTCATTCTAATTTACATGGGAAAGCAAATGGTCGGCAAAAATGAACACTTTTGAAAAAGTTCAAGAGAGGAGCATTTGCCCTGCCAGGCGTAAAGATCTGACATCGATTCCAGAAATTAAGGTGGTATTGTGCTGGCTCAAGGGGTGGACAGATGGACTGACAGACAGAGAAACTAGGACCAGACTCACACATAGAGACCCTGGCCATTCGACAGATGGGGGGCAGCTCACAGTGGGGGGAAGGGCGGGCAGGCAGAGCTCCTCAATAAACAGTGCCGGAACACTGGGTCACGGAGAAGACTCCATTGAAAGCATATCTCACACAATCGAAGAAGTCCAAGGCTCCCCACACCCGAAAATCCATCCTAAATGTGTAGAGAGCCGAACATCAAAAGCAAAACTTCTAAAGCTTTAGAAGAAGGTAGAGGCGAACAGCTATCTGCGTGAACCGGGGAGCCGGAAGGACCTCTGCGTAAGCCACACTCCCTCCCACAGCGCAGGTCGCTAGAGAAGAAACTGGACGACATTCAAATGAAAGTTCTGCTTATTAACAGCCGCAGCTGATCGAAAGGCTTCCCAAAGAGTGGCAGACACGTTGGCAATGCATACAGCAAGTTAAGGTTGGGAGTCAGATGCACAAAGACCTTCTCCAAATAAATACGAGGACAGAGAAATGGACAAGAAGTAGGAAAGGACCATGTATGGACCGGGACACCCAAATGTCCCATAAATACTTGCAAAGGTTCTCAACATCGGCAGAAATACGTTCATGTAAATTACACCTCAATGAGATACCAGTTGACACCCGGGAGGTTGGCAAAGGTCGGAAAGCCTTACAAGGCCAAGTGTGAGGGAGGGTGTGGACCAGGAGGACCCTGCAGAGTGACTTCTCTGTGGAGGTCAGAGAGTCTGTGCCCACGGCTCTGCCCTCCTCCTGCTGGAGAAACCTCACACGCCTGCGCCAAGAGGCCACACACATTCAGAGAACTGTTTGCAAAGCAAAGATGGCAAGCCTCCTACATATCCATCAGCAGGAGATGAGATAAATACATTTGGTACATCCATGCCATGGAATAGGAAACCCCAGCAAAACCCACCGGACCACAGGCATAAGCTAAACTTTGGTCAGCACGTTGCTGGGTGGAGGTCGTGTCTCCCGAATCCTAGGGCCTGAGGTAGGGAGGAGGGAGCCGACTAACCTGAGTGGCCCCAGGACAAGGACTAGGACCTCTGTGGGGACAAGCTAGGAAGGTGGATTTGGGCTGAAATGAGGAAGGGTTTTCTAACAGGCCCGGCTGCCCAAGGATGAAAGAGACTGTCTCCTAAGGTAATGAGCTCTCCGTCACTGGAGGTATGTGAGCAGGGCCCGGGCAGCTGCTCCATGGGCAGTGGATACCAGTGGTGCCAGGGCGGGGTTGGCTGCAGATGGCCTGTGCGGTCTGTCTGCGCATGCCCAGAGGCCCCGTGGCTCTGTGATTCAGTGCGTTTGTGAAGTGTGGTCGGAAGAGGACAGGACTGGATGAATAACCAAGCCATGACACATCCCCGTGATGGATGGAGTGCTGCTCACTGATGACAAGGGGTGGACCAGCCCACACAACGACACGAGCGAGTCTCAGAAACACACGGAAAGGAGCCGTGGGCCAGAGGCCGCACAAGGCATGATTCCATTCATGTGAAAACCTAGACAATGGGAAGCACTCTGTAAGGACAGACAGCAGATCAGAGCTGTGCGGGGTGGGGTGGGGGATGGGCTGCATGGGGCGCGAGGGCGCTTTCCACGGTGACGGAAATGTTCTCTGAGGCCCTGTGTCTGGGCTGTGGTGGGGGTTCCATGGGTGTGCGTACCCGTCAAAATCGGTGGCCTTGTACGCTTCTGTTCTTCCGTGTGCTGCATCCGCTGCAGCATCAAGCCCAGAGCTAGGTATCCAAGTGGTGCATAATCAGTGCACACAGCATGCAGGAGGGAGCTGGACGGCCCAGAGTCAGGGAGAGTGCTTTGCTTGGGCTCCAGGAGAAGTGGCTTTCTCAGGAGAGAGGGCGGGTGCAGTTTTGGGGCCACGGCCGAGTGTGGGTGGGCGGTTGTCTACTGTGTGAGCAGCACCCCCGGGGGGCCGGGGTGAAACCCGGTGCACACCCCCCTTTCCCAGTCATGTGGCCCCCCGGTTCACGGGGACTTCCCAAACAGGCGCATTATTCCGTTTTCAAAAATAAATATTTTATTTTGGAATAATTTTAGATTTATAGAGAGGCTGCTAAGATCGTTAAGAGAGTTCATGTATGTTTCGCACCCACTTTCCCTGATATTAGCATCATTGACATAACCCTGGCATCCATCAAAACTAAGAAATTCACTTTAGTGCCATGCTGTTAATTAAATTTTGATTTGTTTTGGATTTTACTACTGTTTCCACCAATATATATATATATTATATATATAATTTTTTTTTCTGTTCTGGGATCCAGCCTGGATACCATTGCATTTACTACACAGCCATTTTGATTTAGATTAACAGCGGTTGCCCCACGGGATAGCAGTGGTTGGGAAAAGAATGTGGATACAGCGGAGCCCTCAGGTGGCCTGGGTGGGAGGGAGCCCAGGCTGGGTCATGGGGGGACCCTGAGCCTTTCTGACCTGGGCTGGGTGCCCTGAAGCGCCCCCCACTGGCTCAGCTCAGCCTGTGCAAATCACAGCCAAGACATGGAAGTGCACTGGCCGGTTTTACTCACTGACTGGCCAAGTGTAGGAGCAGGCCCTGGGGAGGCTGCGTTTCCCTTTCTGCAAAAGCCATCTGTGCCAACGCTGCTGTTCGGGAAGGGTTCAGCCTCCAGGTGCCTGGGGGAATCCTGGGCTCTCTCCCCAGGGCGGGGAGCCGAGGGATGCTGGTTGCCCAGCAGACACTCCCCCCGCCCTGGCTCCACACACTCCTGTAGTTTCCGGGTTTGCCCTGAGTGAGTCCGGGGGTGAGGGTGACAGTGTCTCTGCCCATCTCCCGCTCACCCCTGGAGCTGGAAAGATGGCAATGAATAGTAAGAACTAGGTGACCTTGGAGCCCACTGGGGAGACTCGGTGCCGCTCAGTCCTGGGTTGGCCATGGCTCAAGGAAAGGAGCAGCCCCCATCCCATGAGCTCAGAACCCAGGCTTTGCCCCCCAGACGGCAGCTGGGGCGCCAGGAGGGCTTGGCATCACCTGCCTTCTCAGGCCCTCTGTTCCTGCATCTCTAAAGTGGGCCACGGTTCTCAGTTCCATGGTGCCGGGTCCCACGGGGCTGCCTCCAGTGCAGAGCCTGGCTGGCGTGGGACACTGACTGTCATTTCCCTTCTAGGTCACCTTCTCCCCGAGCCCACCCCCACCTCCCTTCCTGCCTCATCACCCTCACCCTATCTCCCATCCTGCCATGCTCAGAGGCCCCCACACTGGCCTCTGTCTGGGGGGACCCTCCGTGTCTTGCTCATGCAACCCCCTCTCCCAGAGCCCTCTCTCTGACACCACCTTTTAAGTGCCGGCTTGAATGAGGCCACCTCGCAGGCCCAGCTCTCCCTCTGTGTAACTGTGAGGTCCCCTCCCTGCAGGTCCCCGGTAGCCCCATCACTTCCTGTCTTGCGTTAGGGACAACCTTGATGAGGTCGTATCTTCCCCAGGAACCGGCTGTGCCCTTTGCATCCTGGACTCACCAGCACCTGCTACTGTGGCCGGCACACAGCAGGTGCTCATTAAATGCTTATTGCTTAGAATTGAGGTAAACTGAATTCTTGGAAACCTCAAGTTCTTGGAGAACAATTCTGACCCTGCCCGTAGGAGCAAGTCCCCAGCTGAGAGGGTCCCTCGGGCTCCAGCTGGTGCCCCAGAGCAGGGATGTGAGGGGGGCATTGGCCAGGGAGCACCTGAGGTCCCCTCAGCTGTTCCGCCAGACCGCATGCCCCGCCTCCTACAACGGCTGTGGGGGCAGCAGCTTGGGCAAGTTCCCCTTCCGCTTCCTCCTGCCTCCTGGCTGCTGCTGCTCCCCTGCCGGGCCCTCACCAGGCTCCCCACACCCCTGGTGCCGCAGAAGCGCTCCGCGGGCACTGCCGCCGCCTCCCAGGTCCCGGGCACGATGCAGGCCATCAAATGCGTGGTGGTGGGAGATGGGTAGGTACCTGGCTGAACTACCTCGCAGCCCCTCCCAGGGAGCCCTGAGACCCTCCTGCACAGGTGTCCCTGGGGAAGCCCCCTTACCTGTAGGAGTCCTTGGGAGGCGGCCAGGAGGAACGATCCCTTCTCCCAGGAACCAGAGGGAGCCCTGGATGGGCAGAGGACAGCTTCACTTTCTCGGGCCACCTCACCCTGGAAGCTTCCTGGGTGGAGGGTATAGCATGGCGGGGGGGGGGTGCCTAGGGCCCCTCGCCTGCAGGGTGCTGGGGTAGCTCTCCCATGGGACCTCGGTCTTCAGCTCTGTGCATGTAGGTGGTGGGTGGGGAACCAAAAACTTGGGGTCTGGCCCCAGGCTGAGCTGGGCTGTAATTGCTGGCTTATGCTGCTGTGTGTCCTTGGGCAAGTCACAGCGCCTCTCTGAACCTCGGCTTGGCCACTTGGGAACTCCCACCAGAGTCGATGGGGGTCATTTCAGGCATTTGGGGCGGCTGCCCTGCACAGAGCGTGTGCTCGATAAATGTCAGCCTGCCCCCGCCCCCCACCCTGGGGCTGCCTGGTTGGGAGGATGTGCGGGGGCTGGGGTGCAGAGCCAAAGGTGGGGACAGGAGAGGCAGAGCTCAGGCAGGAGGGGGAGACCAGATATGATTGTGGGGGTCAGTTTGGGACAGGCTGGGCTGAGGCGCCTTCTTGGTGGTCAGATTTCAGTGGCCTCGGGTTGTGTCCTCCCACGGGCCTCAGTTCCTCAGCTGTGAGAGGACGGTCCGAATGCCAGCCTCTGGCGCCTCCTGGGGACAACGTGCCAGGGTCCGTCCAGCCCACGGGAGCGCCCTGGGGTTTTCTGTAGGTGCATCCCAGCCCCTCCCAGCACGCTCTAGCTGCGCAGGACTCTCTCCATCCTACAGGGGGGCGGCCGGAGGCCTCGAGAGATGCAGATCTGTCCTGGCCTGGTTCCCGGGGGCCCGCTCACTTGGTCGCTGGGGCGGGCCAGGGGAGCAGGCTGCCCTCAGCTGACTCTGAGGCACCGCCGGCCGTTATCTTCCCGCCTGCCCACTTCTGCTTTGTATCAGATCTGAGGAGTGGAGGGCGGAAGCCAAGGGCAACGACGTTCCAGTCATTCAAAGTTACCTTGTTGGCAGGCCCGGGGAGGGGGGGTGGGGACAGGGCAGCCAGCTCCTCCAAATAGGAAGTGACGAAACCATGGAGCGGGGCCAGGGGGCAGGGCTGTCCCTTTGGCTTCCACCTGTGTGCCCTCCAGCCCAGCAGGCCGGGGCAGACCGCACAAACTAAGGCGACCACTGTTTATTTAGCACGTACTATGCGCCTGGCCCTGGGCTTAGCCACACCCTGTATTTTGTCCTCTCACCAACCCGTTTTGCAGGGGCAGAACCAAAGCTCAAAGATATGGAATAATCTGCCCATGACCTCTGGGGTTTGGACCCAGGTCTCCCTGACTCCAAACCTCCGAGCTCTTCACCGCCGGGCTTGCGGTGAGGAAGAACAGTGGAGGGTGGGCTTCCCGCCCGCTGGAGGCGGGGCTGAGCCTGCACTGTGCTTGGGTTGCTGATGGGCTTTGTCGAACTCACTTTGAGCACAGTCCTCTGAGGATGGGCTCACCTCGTCCCTATTCTCAAGATGGGGAAACCGAGGCATAGGGAGGTTACTTGACTTGCCCACGTTCATGCCACTGGCAGGCGGTGGCCCAGTTGTGTGCTGGCAGAGCCCTGGTCAAGTACTAGGGGCCCAGCAGCATTATCCAGTTCAGGGGGTGTCGTGGGCACCCCCCGCCCTTAACTGATGTCACCTGGGGAAGCTTTTCCAAAACACAGGTTCCTGGTTCTGCCCCACAGCCAACCACGGAGCTTGTCTTCGGGTAGGACCTGAAGTCTGCGCTTTAACAAACACTGCAAGTGATTCTAAGGCTCTCAGGTTTAAAAGTACCAACCCAGGGACCCTCAGCTGGGGAAACTGAGGCCCAGAGGGGTGGGCCTGGTCTTTCCTGAGGACTAGGCTAGGCAACCGGGCAGGGCCAGTGACCGATGCCCTCTGGAACTTCCTGTCTTTCAGAGCCGTGGGCAAGACCTGCCTTCTCATCAGCTACACGACCAACGCCTTCCCAGGAGAGTACATCCCCACTGTGTGAGTCTGCCGTGTGGGCGGGGCGCCTGGGGGCGGGGAGACACGCATCGCCAGGCCCACCCCTCTCCGGGCACTTCTTGTATGCCGGCTGTGTGGAGGGGGGCACTTGGGGGTCGAGAAACTGGGAGGCGCCCCAGCCAGTCTGCCCGGCAGAGCTGCCTAATGATGTGGTTGGAGGGGCCGCCACCACAGCTGAGGTGTATTGCCAGGGTGAGGGCTGAGGGTCCCTCACATGGAGAGAGACAGTGTCCAGGTTGGGAGGAGCTGGAGGGGAGCAGGAGGGAGTGGGGAGGGCTGGCCTGAGCAGAGCAGGGTGGGAAGAGAGGCTGGGTCAGAGAAGTGGAGGACCGGCCCAGGTGGGGGAAGGAGGGTTCTGGAGGGCTTCGGTAACGAGGACCAGAGGCAGCAGGACATGTGTGTGTGTGCACGCGAGCATGCATACATGTGTTGGGGGAGAGGGCAGTGCCATCTGCAGGCCAATCAGAAGCCCCGTCCTCTTGTCAGACGTGGGGTCAGGGTTGTAGCAAAGTGTGGGTGCCAGACTCTGGCAGAGAAGGATAAGCGGGGAGCACCAGCCCCTCCTGTCCCGGCCCCCAGTGGCCCCATCGCTCCCAGGACAACCTCCCAGCTCCTGAGCACAGCACTCAGGTCTCCGTGTGGTCGTCTCTCACCTCCCTTGCTGGCTTCGCGGCTCCTTTCAGTTCACCAAATGTTGCTGGGCATTTCCGCCTCAGGGCTCTTGCCCAAGCTATTCCCCCTGCCTGGTGCTCCTGTCCTTCCCTTGTCCACATGTCCACACGGCTCGGACCGCCAGGCCCAGCTCTAGTGCCCCCTCCTCCAGGAAGCCTTTCTGCTCTAGCCTGAAGGGACCTCTCACTCCTCAGGATGACTTTATTTGACCTTTGACCGTGAGCCTGTGGAGCACAGGGCCCTCTCCCAGCTCCCTCCAGGCCAGCCCGGTGTCTCAGCGCAGAGTCTGTGCACAGTCTAGTCTACACGTGGCTTTGGCACAGCAGATAGGTTCTCAGTTGGCCCGAACTGAAGGTCATCGGGAGCCTGTAGGAGGACTGATCATAGCAGCTGCCCTCTTCTGAGGGCCTGCTGTGTGCTGGCCCCCCAACATGTCACACGTGTGCGACCTCATTTGATCCTCAGGGGAGCAGGGCATTACGATACCAGGTCACTGATGGGGAAGCTGAGGCTCACAGCCACTACGGGGCCCTGAGTTCCCCCCGGCGGGAGGAAGGCAGGCAGCCAGGACAGGGCAGGGAGACCTGGAGAGGGAGCCTGGGAAACCGGTCACTGGCCCGGCTTGGTGCCAGTGCACACCCCTCCCTACACTCGCCCTTACCGGCCTGTTCACCATCAATTGTCCAAGTTTATCCGCATGTCCTGGTGCTGGGGCAGGGCTGGCTCTAGGCTGAGCGGTGAGGCGGGTATGGAATCAGGTTAAGGCAGCCCCTACAGAAGGCTGTTGTCACCAGCAGTGCGTTCCTGCCTCTGCCTGTCCCAGTTGGGCTGGAGGGACCTTACGCCAGCCACTTCCTCCCTCTGAGCCTCCGTGTCCCCTTCCCTAGGAGGTGGGGGCTGGGCTGGGAGGTCCCGAGCTCACTGCCGGGGTGCGTCCCCTACACGGGGCGTGGGAGGCGTCCTCTCGCTGCAGGGTGGGGCGACCAATGGCCAGCTGCTCTCAGCAATGTGGAGAGACTGGCCCCTGGTAGAGTGGGTTGTCCTGGACCACCTTGCAGAAGGACAGACAGAATGGACCGGACGAGGTCTGCCTTCCTGGCACTCGCAGACTAGGGCCGGCCCCACAGCGCTGTGTCTGCGGGGCAGCCAGGCAGGGCCCTGGGCTTGGGCAGGGCCGCGCTCGCTTTAACGCCTGCCTGTCCCTGGCCTGGAGCTCTCTACTTCTGCACAAGGGCTCCTGTGTTTGCATTTTGCCCTGCGAAGTGTGTGACCAGTGCTGCTGGCCACCCTCCTTTGTCGTCCAGTGCAGAGTGGCTCAGCTCTGGACACGCCCCCGAGCGGCTCCTGCTGCAACCCGTGCGCCCCTGTGATGGGGGGCCGGGGACTGGAGGGTAAGCTGTACTGAGCCCTTGACATTGACGCAGGGGGGCAGCTGCAGAGAGTGGGGTTGGGGGAAACAGGCACAGAGATAAAGGTCAGAGGAGCTTCTGGGGCTGGGGACAGTACGGTTGGCTGGGGACAGGGAGGCGCATGCCACTGCACAAAATCAGATAAGAGGAGCTGAGCTCAGCTTGCTCCCAGCTGCGGCGGGTGAGCAGCTCAGGTTAGACCCCCATTTCACAGATGAGGAGACCGAAGCCTGCTGGGTGCTGGGGGGGTTGGGCAAAGACATAGTGGGAACACACTGCCCTCGGGTGCCTGTGGCCGAGGGGGTCTCCCCTGTCCACCACTCCTCCTTCTAGCCCTTCTCAGAGGGAAGCCCAGGTGAGCTTTTAAACATGGAAATTAGGGGGAGCCACACTCTGTCTTAAATCCCTCTCATAGCTCCCCTTCACAGTTAGAGCCCATCACCCTCCCATGCTGGAGTTCAAAGCGCTTCATGCTGCCCCTCCTCCCCGGCCATCTCAGGCACTCCAGCTTCCCATAAGCCTTTGCACTTCCCCCTTCCCACCATTCGGTTCCTGGCTCGGGCATCACCTCCCTGACCCCTTGTCAAACGTGGCCCTTCCCTCCTTGGAGGCCCCTCCCTCCCACCATCCTGCTTGATGGTCTTCATAGCCTGTCCTGACCTGCCTTCCCCACTGGGATGGGAGCTCTGGGGGTCAGGGCCCTGTCCTCAGCTGTTGCGCCAGCTTCTGGAACAGAGCCGAGCGTGTTGCAGGCAGATCACGCTCCAGCCTGCCCTGAGAAGGTGCTGGAACTAGGGCGCCCCTTTCACCTGCCCCAGTTCCCTCCTCCACTCCAGTCCAGGGTCAGGGCTGGGCTGGCGGCCCTGGGAAGGGCAGGAAGAGGCCGCACAGACTCTGGGCGAAAACATCCCAGCCGTGACCTTGGGCAGGTCACTCCCACTCTCTGATTTTCAGTTTCCTCAAGTGTAAAACGGGACACTGGCAAATTTCCACTTCCTCGGCCCACTGAAAAGATCTAAGTATGAAGGGCCTGGAACGGCGCTTGGCACCCCTGGGTGCTCAACAAATGTGAGCTCCCTGCACCCCAAGTTTGGAGGTAGCTCCTATCCCTGGCTCAGACTCCACTGAGTCCCCAGATGGCCATGAAATCGCAGTGACGCTTTCCACAGGGCTCTGAACTGGGTGACAGGTTCCAGCCCCGGCTCTGCCGCCAACCTCCTGCCTGTCTCCTCACTGGGAATGGGAGTGAGGTCCTCCCGTCCTGGCGGCCTGTGGGTCTCTGAGATAGGGGCCCCTGGAGCTGCAGATAACTGACGAGTCCCTATGGCAGTCCCTCGGGCTCTGACAGCTGATTATCTGGGCAGGGGACCGTGGAGGGGTGTGTAGGGACATTGGACGTGAGATTACTGGGCTTCTCAGCACCTCCCCGTGGGGTGGCTTAAATGTGCTCTGTCTGGATCTCTCCAATGGCCCCAAGAGATAGGGCTTTTTTCACAGCGAAGAAAGTGAGGCTCAGAGACGCTTGCTTACTCACCCAGGGTCACACAGCCGGGACAGGGCTTCACAAGAACTCTGTTCCCTCCCACCTGTGGGTGACTGATCCCAGGTGACTGTCCCTGGGGTCACCAATGAGTGCCGTGGAAGGAGCAGGGTTCAAGTCCCAGCTCCTGTGCTTATGAGCTGGTTGGTCTTGAAAAAAGTCGCTTCACTTCTTGGGGCCTCGGTTTCCTCCTCTGTCTAATGGGAGTCACAGGAGGTCCTAGTGGCTCAGGTCACGTGGGCCTTCCAGACCTAATGTACGAAGGCCCCTCGCCCTCTGCCGGGCCCCAGAGTAGGTGCTCAGTGCTGCCGACAGCCCCAGATCCCTGAGTCCCGGGCGGTGGTCCAGAGAAGACAGACAACTTTGGCTCCGGAATTTTGAGAGGCTTTTGGGCACCAGAGTTTCAGAGGGAACACAAGAGGAGAACGTGTCCCCAAGCCCCAAGCTTACCCTAAAGGAATGCTTCTTGTGGGGCCAAAGACAAGGCAGGCACTTTTTTTCCCATCATGCCCAGTGGAGTGTCCCTGGACCTGAAATCCCATGGCGGTATGGGTGGTGCCCAGAGTAGGTACGCAGAGCACCTACTATGTACAAGGGCAGTACTGGTCTCAGGCTGCAGTGAGGACCAAGCCAGGCTTGGTGTCTGCTTTTGGGGATGCTGAGTTCCCCACGGCTTCCTGGGGTGGGACCCCAACTTGGCTGAGAGTCAGGGAAGGCTTCCTGGAGGAGGTGACGTTGGGATAAGGCTAGAGGAGGGTTGTGTAAAAGTCAGCCCAGTGGTGGGAGGAAGCCTGGGAAGCCAGGGGTGTGTGTGTGTGGGAGCTTCCCAGACAGGAGAGAGCAGGGCCACCTGAGTGACTGAGAGGTGACCGGGCACACACTCCAGGGCTGATGAACCATGGTGTGTTAAAAACGTCAGGCTGTCAGTTTTTATTTATTTATTTTTGTTACGTGTGGTCTTTCTCAGGACAAGTGTCTTCAGAATTACTCTGAAGCATCAGGGCTTCTGCAGCCTGTCACTGAATAGCATTCTGTGAGGGCTTCTGTTCAGTTTGCTTTATTCTGTTCCACCTGCATCTGTCCTTGCTGCCAGGCCTGAGATTGCAGAGCTGGAGCAGGCACAGGCCTCGCCCACATGGTGGGACAGAGGCACACGAATTGCCTGCTCATGGTCAAGGGTGTCTGTGGGAGGGAATGACGATCTCTGTCCAGGTGGGGGACAGGGAAGGAGGCGACGCAGAGGTTTTCCCACAAAGGAGGAGCTGCTGGGGCAGGGCTTGAAGCATGAATAGGACATAAGGGCGAAAGGGGGTAGAAGTGTATTCCCGCCAGAGAGAGAGGTGCAGACAGGAGCAGAGGCCTGGAGAGAGTGGTGGGTGGGAATATTTGGACAAATGTCCCCACTCCAGCCAGGGGACACAGCGTGAACGAGTGTGGGGAGGTGGCAGTGTGAGCCCGGCCTGAGAAACGGCTTGGCTGGTCAGGAGGAGTAGGAAGAGAACTTGGAATAGCCTGAGGCCTCCATGGGCCAGGTCAGGGGAGGCTTGTGTGGGTGACCTCAGTGGAGAGAGACAGGTGGCATCTCTAGCCCTCAGGGACAGGGCAGGGAGCCCAGGTGTGGCATAGGTCAGTGAGCACTAGCATCTCACCTCATTTGGTCACTCACTGGCTGTGTGGACTTGAGCAAGTCACTAGACCTCTCTGATCCCAGTTTTCTCTTCCACAGCATGGGAACCAGCACCTTCTCCTCAGGGATGTGCGTTGTGAAAAATACTGTTGAATAATTGTTTAAAACCCTGGCAGCTCGTTTCACTGCCCTGATTGCCTCCCTGCTGTCAGCTGGCGGGGAGAGGTCAGCAGCTGTTGCCAGTGCCCCGCACTATCCCTTTGGCACGTGTCTCTCCAACATGTGCCAGTGGCTTTTCCCCAAATCTCCCATGACTGACAGCTTCCAGGGTGCTCTCAGGGTGGGTTGGGAAACCAGGGAAGGAACACCCCCAGACACCCCTCTGCCAGCTGAAGATGGGGATGGTGGATAATACCCTAGTTTCCTGCTGCCTCTGGGGGGCACCCCGAGCACGGTGCCTGCTGTCTCCCAGGTGGCCCTGGCCAGCCCCGGCCCCAGTCGCCCACCGTAGGAACAGGTCCTTTGCTTGCCATGTGCCTGCTGCTGCCCCTTCCCGTTCTCCTCCCCTCTGACCTTCTGTAGCTGCCCAGGCTCACGTCCCAAATAAACCTCCCCGTCGCAGGGTTTACTTTTGCGGTTACCCAGCCTAAGGCGGGGATAAACCCTAGTGTAGCAAATCCTGGGTGACCGGCCTCAATGTCCAGCACAGGAGGTAGGTGAATTTATTCTGATAAAACTTACAAGGAATATTATGCAGCCTTGAAAAAGCACCTCTCCAAAGGATAGGTGAGGGCAGAAAAATGATCGAGACGATGTTTTCCCCTTTATGCTTACCTGACTTTAAAATTCTTTAGGTTGTGAGTCAGTAATGAAAAAAAAAAGAGGAAACCCACTTCACTGCAGAGTGCTGTGTGACTTCGGCTCTGTTGCAGGCCCTCTCTGGGTCTCAGCTTCCACCAGGAAACCACACAGGGCTGGACCAGAGGGCCCTGGGCCCGGGGCTGCAGGCTGACCCTTCTGTCTTGCCTTTTCCCCACAGGTTTGACAACTACTCAGCCAACGTGATGGTGGACAGCAAGCCCGTGAACCTGGGGCTATGGGACACTGCCGGGCAAGAGGACTATGACCGCCTGCGGCCGCTCTCCTATCCGCAGACGGTGAGCTCCCCCCGCTTTCCTTGCCAGCTGGCCTCTGCTTGCCTCGTTCCCTCTGTGTGCGGTGGCCTTGGGCCAGCTTGGCCTGGGGAACCCGGACCCCCTCAGGGCCCAGCCTGAGGGCTCTGCCTTGTCCTCCATATGCACAGCCAGGGACTCCTCCCGCTGCCCTCAACCCTCCGTCAGTCCCTAGTTACCACTCTGCCCTTTTCCCACTCCCACCCCCGCCCCATGGGCTCTGGTACCACCTGGTTTCTGTGGGTGGGGCAGGCACACCCAGGATGGGACTTTAATTGGGAGCCCAGGGCATCGAACCCCAGGTGTGCTGGGTGAGGAGAGAAGAGAGGGAGAAAGTCTGCAGGTGACTCTGTGGTTGCTGGGCAGCCACCACTTCCCCCCGCCCCGCGCTTGACCTTCCCTCCAGGGCTGGGGCTGGTAACCAGACGGCAGGGCAGTGAGCGCCTGGTCAGGGGCACGGATTCTGGAGCTCCAGACAGCAAATCCGTTAGCCTTGGTGGCCTCACTCTTCCCATCTGCGGAATGGGGGCGGCAGCCCTGTGGCCGGGTATATGCTAGGGCGAACCACTAAGGACAGACCCTGGCCTTTGGGAAGTGCTGGGTAAACTAGCAGCCGCCTGGTGGTGGGCGGGCAGGCCCCGCTGCCCCCTAGTGTCCCCTGGGCTGCCCAGTGCTGCCAGGCATGTGTGTGTGGGGGGGGCACAGGTGGGACCCACCTGGGCCTCCCCTCATGAGTGACCCCTGCCTGCTCTGTCTCCAGGATGTCTTCCTTATCTGCTTCTCCCTCGTCAGTCCAGCTTCCTATGAGAATGTCCGTGCCAAGGTGAGCAGGGCCTGAGGGGCCTGGGGGCCTGGGGGGGGGGCAGTTGACCCTGAGAAAAGGAAGGAGGGGCTGGCAACTTGATCCCTGTCCCTGGGGCAGCGGGGGGTATGAGTAGAGAGGGTCCCAGTGCCAGCCAGGGCTGGGAGGGCTCCGGGGATGAGACTCAGAGGGGGTGTCCGAGGGGGCCGGGAGTGTCAGTTCATTCTCTGCCCTCTGTACCCCTGCCCCCTCTCCTCCCCGCGCACCCTCACGCCTGCCTCTGATCTCTGCACGAAACCGCGCCTCCTCCCTGCACAACCTCATGCCCACCTCTCATCTTCTCGCCCCCTGGGGCTCCTCTCTCCCCGACTCACACTCTTCCTCTGCGGCCACACAACCGTGTGCCCGCTCTCTGCTCGCCCCCCCCCCCCCCCCCCCCAGTGGTTTCCCGAGGTCCGGCACCACTGCCCCAGCACGCCCATCATCCTGGTGGGCACCAAGCTGGACCTGCGGGACGACAAGGACACCATCGAGCGGCTGAAGGAGAAGAAACTGGCGCCTATTACCTACCCCCAGGGCTTGGCACTGGCCAAAGAGATTGGTACGGGGCTCGGGCTCGGAGAGGGGAGCTGCATGCAGGGGGAGCCCCAGCTCAGCCTCTGCTCATCATGAACATGGGCTCGGGGGCCAGGCTGCAAGGTTCAAACCCTGGCTGTGCCGGGGACTGGCTGTGTGACCCTGGGCCGATCACTTAGCATCTCTGTGCCTGTTTCCTCATCAGGAAAACCCAGCCATAGTAATAGTTCTGGGCAGCTGGGAGAATTAGATGAATTAATGCACGCGAAGCCCCGAGAACAGCACCCGCACGTGGGAGGCAGGCTGTGTTCGTTGTTATTTGTAGTAGTATAACCCACAATCAGGTCTTGAAACAAAGTGTGTTTTGCACAGACAGAAGCAGGGATGGAGTGGGCTGTGCTGTGGCTGCTTAGGGGACAAGCAGCCAAGTCAGGTCTGGGTTTTCCAGGAAGGCTTCCTGGAAAAGGTGCTTTGCCTTGGGTCTGAGGGGCGAGGGCCTCCGTTCCGTCTCCTCCCCGCCCGCCCCCTGTCCCCAGACCTCTCAGCCCAGCTCCTCTCTGCCTCCTGATTACCACACCAGAGAAGTGAAGTGGCTTTTGAAGCCCACGCAGCTAGTAGGTGGCAGAACTGGGATTAGAACTCAGGATGGCAAGTGGCTGGCTTGGGGTGTATGCTCGGGTGGCCCAGGGAGGTGATGACTGATGGGACTGGTCTCTTTCATGGTGTCGAGACCTGCTGTCCCTGGTCAGGCCCTGACCTGCCTACAGGTCTTGGGCCACCAGCAGGTTGGGCCACTATGAGGAGGACCCAGCTCTGTCTTGCCCCAGGGTCCTTCCAGCCCCAGGTTCAGCCCCTGGATCGGTGGGGCCCCCACACCTTGCCCCTGTCCCTGCCTCAGCCCCACCGCTCTTCCTTCCGCCGGAACTGGGAGGGCCCTGGGGACTCATGTCTCTTCACAGGAAGAGAAACCGCAGCTGCCACCGCCCCCTCCCTGTGACTAGCCTAGTGACATGGCCACCTTCCCTCGGGGACCTCAAGGTGATGCTTAAGCCCTGGTCCCCGTGCTCTGGCTCTGGCTCCTGGGCCTGCTGGTCTTCCCTCCCGAATATCAGGGATTGCAGCCCTGCCTTTGCTTCTTCAGGACCAGCCTGTCCCCCTGGACTCCTTCCCCCCAAGACTGACTCTCCAGCCTACAGGCGACCATTTCCTTTCTAAGGCATGTGCTTTGGGATTGGAAGGGGCAGGAAGGTCTGGATGCTGGTCCTGGCTCTGGCACTGACTGTGTGCGTGACCTTGAGCCAGTGGCTTCTCCCTGGGCCTCAGTCTCCCCACCTGCACAAGGCAGCCTGCAAAGTCCCCCAAAGTTCTTTCTCCTGTGTAAGCAGATGACCTGGTGGGTCTGTCTTGTCCTCTAGCTAATCCCTCCGGGAGCTGGTCCCAGATGGGAGGGGCAGGGGTGGGGACTTTGACCTTGTCTTGGACCTGCCCAGGCCCCGGGGGGGGGGGGGGGGGGGGGGGGGGGGGGGGGGGGGGGGGGGGGGGGGGGGGGGGGGGGGGGGGGGGGGGAGATGGCTGCCTCGCTGATGAGGAGGACAGCGCTGCCTTGGCCCAGCCCTGGAGTGACGAGCTGCAGGGGCAGCTCTGGCCCAGCTGGTATCCCCACTGATGTGTCTGGGGCCCTCTGTGAGGGCCGGGTGTGTGCATTTCCCTCTTCCTTCTCAGAGCAGCTTCAAAGCGGGGCTTCTTGAGAAGGCAGGGGATTTGTGGTTGCCTCTCTTCAGCGAAACTGTTTGGGTTGTAGCGGACATGGAGCTCACACAGGTTCCTTCCAGAAGGCCATGGAACACTGGCCCTGGGAGTAGGGACTCAGCCTGCCCTTGCCGCCGTCTGGGCCCTGGCTTCAGCTCTGAGAGGTCACATAGGAGGAGGCCTGTCCCCTCCTGGGAGGAAGGAGACGCTCTCCAAGTCCCTCTCCTCTCGCTGAGGGCCCTCGGGTTCCCCACGGTGGCGTGTGGCGTTGGACAAATGACCTCCCCTCTGGGAGCCTCAATTTCCTTATCTTTAAAATGGGGTGATGCTAAGGAATGGTCAGGTGACACTTGGAAAGACCTGGTGAGGGGACCTGGAGTGCCTCCGGCCTCATGGGGGAAGCTCGGAGGCAGGAAAGTGGCTAAGTTCTAGAAGAAACTGAAGCACGGGGAGGTTCGGTCACTAGCTTGAACCCTTCTCAGAAAAGTATCAAAATTCCTGCCTCCCTTCCGCAGATTAAGTGCTTATGTGTCCAAAAAAGGCACAGACCTGCTCTTGTGGGTTGGAACCCCTCCCACTGACGTCAGGAGAAAACAGGCACAGGGGGTCAGTTCCATGCTGAGTGACACAGCCCAGGTGGCCCCCACAGCCAGGCGCACTTGTGTGTCTCGGGAGGGGGTTTGGCTCCCGACCCTCCCCTGACCTAGGTCTCTGCCCTCTTGCTGCCACATCCCAGATTCGGTGAAATACTTGGAGTGCTCGGCCCTCACCCAGCGAGGCCTGAAGACCGTCTTTGATGAGGCAATCCGGGCCGTGCTCTGTCCCCAGCCCACGCGGCCGCAGAAGCGCCCCTGCAGCATCCTCTAGGGGTAAGAGCCCCGCCCTCACTGCTTCAGGACCCTCTCCACGCCCCTCCCCACCACCACACAGCAGGCTCTGGCTGGCAGTGGCCCTCGGTTGTGCTGGGAGTGGCATTTAGACCAGGACAGAAGGGGAGACGCGAGTAGCCTCAGCTTCCCCACTTGCCTGAACCAGTCCAGCAAGCGAGCCCAGGTCCCAGAAGGAAAATCCAAGGTATGAGAAAATGCCAGGCGACCTGAGCCAAGGCGTGGGTGTCCCTGACTCCTGCTCTGCCCTCCCTGCATGAAAGCGGGAAGACAAGGGGTAACTATGTCTCAGCCCTTGCCCCCCTCCCACCCGGGGAGCCCAGTCCAGCCAGGGAGACCTGGCACTCACATATAGGGGCAGAGACAGGGAAGGCAGAGCCGCCTGGGGCAGAAAAGGCTGGTGAGGACTTGGAGTGGAGGGAGAGCAGGGTGGGCAGTTCCGGTGGGAGGGGTGACCTTGAACAATAGCTGGGAGTTGGGTCTTTGGCCACAGCACTCTGAACACACCCGATCTCCTCTGATTTCAGAAGCTAAGCAGAGGTGGGCCTGGTTGGTACTGGGATGGGAAACAGCTGGGAGTTGGGAATGAACTGTGAGCCAGGAAAGCTGTGAGCTGGCTGTAGATCCTGCTTGTCCCCAAATTCTCACCCCCTGCCTATCTATCTCCTTTACAGGTCATCCCAGTCCTCCCAGCCAGACGGTTTGGACCTGCCAGGGCCCCCACCCACAGCCCAAGGGCACCCTGGCTGGCCATGCTGTTCCCTTCCTGTGGTGTGTCTTAGCAGATGGCTGCAGAGCTTGGCTGACCGTCTTCTCTGTGCTGGAGGCCCCCTGGGTCTGAAGGTGTGAATCTTTAGGTGCTGCATCCCGATCCCTCGTGCTCCTGCCTGGGGCCCCAGGGGAGCCCCAGGACCCGATAAGCCACCCCTGCATTACTGCCAGCAGCGCCAGCACTGCGTACGGCAGCATCTGCCCATAACCCCAGTCCCGCCTGCGCCTGAATCTCCTCCGGAAACTTGGGGCCAGTGGTTGCCAGCCGCCGTGTGTGCATCTTCAGGGACAGGCCTCTCACGTTCCCCTAAGGCAGTCCACTCCAGCACTGGTGATGTGACCATCTGGAAGTTCTACTGAGCTCCAATGAGGGTCTCGGAAGTTATGTCTCTCTGGTCTTCATGCTCCTTTTGGGACAACATACAGCAAATCAGGTTTTCTGAAATCTCTGTGGGCATCTGCGCAGCCAGTCCGAAGCCTGGGTCCAGCTGACTCCTGCCATCTCTCAAGTGCATCTTTCTGCTGCACTCACAGGTTTCTGAGCTGCATTTACCTGTGAGAGCCTTGAAACTTTCAGGCCCTGCTAGTCAGGACTTTTGCTATTGCAAATAGAAAACCCAGTTCAACTGCTTAAGTAGAAAATAAAAGTGTTGATTCAAGTTTGGAAATATCATGACTTCACATGCAGCGTGATGGAGGGGCCTCAGGTGACAACATCTCCGGGGCTCCCTTTCCTGCCCCTCTTTGCTTTGCCCTCTGCTGTCTGGTTCCTTTTTAGGAAGACGACTCTCAGGGCTTCAGCAAAAAAGAGCAAGTGTTTGCCCCAGGCGAGGTTCTAATTAAGGTTTACTCTGATTGGACCAGCTTAGGTCTTGCATCGCTTGTCTACCAATCATATTTGGTAGGAAGCTGCTGTTCTCTGATTGGCTGGGCCTGGACCACTTGCCAGCTAGAGTGAGGAGTGGCGGTACCTTGTCAAAACCACATGCACCAGGGTGGAGGGGTTGGTCCCCAAATGGAGACCGAGGGCCTTGCTGGAATTTGGGGATATGGGTGTCCGGCAGCTAGAAACCTATACCCGATACTACTGGGGGTCACAGGAAGGTGTCCCAACCGTGTAAGGAAGCAGTGCCAGTCCCAGCAGTCACTAAGCAAAGGTGAATTTCTTTAAAAGAGATGGGGGAGTTTTTAAGGCTTAAAGAAGTTCATCCATAAAGCACAGTGGTGCCTGGTATGCAGTTGGTCACCTTAGTGTTTGCCAAGTTACAAATGCCAGACTTGCCACTCCTGTGGACAATTATGCAGCTTCACCTAAACTTCATTCACTCAGCACAGTTATTGAGCACCCACTCTGTGCCGGGTACTGTTCTAGGTTGGGGGCCGGGGGGAATGATCCAGGTGCGCAGACCCAGGAGTGCACACGCGTTTCTGATGTAATTAGATGACACTCTAGGGAGATTGAATTAAAGGAATAAGAAAAGAGAGAGGAAACCCCACCCGGACAGCTCAGAAGTCCCCAGTTCCCAGCTGGCGAACTGCTTTGAGTTTCTGTTTTCTTCTCTCCCGGAGCTCCCGGCCACCGCACTGCCCCCGAAGTCCTGAAGTTCTGCAGCTGCGCTGGTTAGCTCACTGGCCTCCCGGGAGCCTCGCCCGCTAGAAAGGAACTGGGTGCAGGGGGAAACCCCCAGCTCTGTTAGTTTCAACTCAGAGGAGTCAGCTACTTTTAAAGCGACTTCTCTATGAAACAAACAAAAACCCACATTAAGACCCACACACACCAGGGACACAGATGTGGCAGGTCAGAAGCCACACCTGAATCTTCAATGTCTAAAATCATGCGGCGCCCCCTCTCGTAGGCCAGAGTCTGAGGGGAGTCTCCCTCTGCCTCCTGCTCCTCCTGGGGCCTCTGGAGTCAGCCCTGTCCTGTGGCCCAAGGTCCCCTGCCTCGCTCTCTCCTCCCACAGTCGCACCTCCGCGATCAGGGTGAACTCTCACTTCCTCAAAGCCGCCGTGGCCACACCCTGCCTCTGCCTCTGCTCCCGCACTCACACCTCTGCCATCAGACCGAACTCTCATTTCCTCAAAGCCGCATTCTCTAACCCCAGGCCTTTGCACAGCTGATCTGGTTGCCTTTCCTCGAATAATTTCCTCTGCTCCTCGAACTTCCCTGCATGCCAAGGGTGGGCTTCTTTCCCTGAGCCTACCCCAGTGGGCACAATCGTTGCTTTATTCCAATAATGTCAGTAAATGAATTCTCTCACCATTGTGGGGTCTCACCTAGCACATATCCTCTCATTTCATCCTCCTGTTGGCCTTCCAAGATAGGTACTCGCAGCTTTCTTTATGCAGACAAGGAAAGGGAAGCACAGGAATTAGAGCTCACCTACTTCACTAAGACACTCTACTTTTCCACTCTCTAGCACTGCACCCATCCTCCTTGCTACCAGAATCCTAGTTTTGTGCAGAGTGGCAATGTACCTAACCCCAGACAAAACTAGTTGTTTCCCCAGCCTGCTTTGCAGCTGGAGTTCCAAGATCGGACAGTTCCGGCCAACAAGATATAAATAAAAATCATTTGGAGAGGTGGCATCTGTGAAAGGTTTTGTCTTCTTCCTTAAAAAATGGTAGACTCCGCTGACATTGTCCTTGGTCCTGTCCCCTTCCCTGCCTTGAATATTGATGAGATGTCTGGAGCTGCAGCAGCCTTCTTGCAAACTGGAAGCCAGCAACATGAAGACACATACTAACATGCTAAGAATAGAAGAGCAGAAAGATAAAAAGACCTGGAGTTTTGGCTGCTTTGGTGGGCAGCTGAACCAATGCCAAAGGCTGCCTTATTACGGGAACAAAAGGAAAATGAAACCGCCTATTTGTTTTCTCGAGGTTGGCTAGGCCATTGGTTACTGTGAGCTGATGGTGTTTGTAACTGAGGTCTTGGGACTTCTAGATCCAGGCTCTTCTTTCCACTGTGTGATTGTGCTTAGCAGGCCCTGAAGCGCGGGGTGAATCACTTGTTTTTGCTCTAGAAGGCTGAGAACTGGAGGTCCTTTAGATAGGAAAGAGAAACCTGTTTTGAAACAGGAAGAACTGTTGGTTGTGGGCAGGAGCTGACAACACGGTGCTGCTCACCCACTCGACAGCAACCACTCCCAAGCACCCGTCCACCCCGGCCAGTGCCTCACACTGGGCTCCTTACCATGCAGTCATGGCCTGGTGGGCAGGAAAGCACCGGCCAGCGAGACTTCGCATACTCCATCTGGGGCTCTCCATCACGGAGCCTGGCGGCTCCTCGTTCCTTCTTCCAAAGGAGAGGCCTGGAGGTGCCCCTGGCTCCTCTTGTCCTCTCACCCCAGCATTCACCTGCCACCAGGCCTGGACAAGGCTGGCTCCCAGTATCTGCTAAACCCATCTCCTTCCCTGGCCTACTGCCATTCCCTGTTCCAGGCCCTGCATCTCTTCCCCGGACAGAAGTCACCACCTCTTCGCTGGCGTCCCAGCCTCCACCAGGCCACCTGGGGGATCTTCCTCATTTACAAACACAACTGTGCTTCTCAGATGCCTTAAAAAAATGTGAACATTCAACAAATACTGATTGAGGCTGTGCGCCAAACACAGGGCTTGAGGGAAGGTCAAGTGTGGACCTACTCTCTAGGAGCTCACAGCACAGTGGAGGAGCTGCTGAATCTCCAGAGAGCCCAGGGAAATATCCCTTCTCCTAAAATAGGTCACCATGGCCCTAGCAAGGGCCTGGCACCTGGAAGATGCTGGATACACAGTGAGCTCAGCTTTCCAGCCACCGAGGCACAGGCAGGAGCTGTCTTGGCTGGACCCCCGCTGCAGCTCCAGCCGATACCGTGTGGAGCAGAAGAGCCACGCAGCTGAGCCCCGCCACCCCAGAATCCCGAGGTGATAAAACGGCATCCTGAAACAGTGTTCAACTTTTCCAACAAATTTTACCGACTTTTCAGAGCCCAAGTCCCTGCAATCTTTAAAAAAATTTTTTTAGATAAAAATGTATTTGAGCCAAAGAGAGGACACACCTGGAAGCAAGATCTCCACAGACTGAGAAACGTCGCTCCTGCTGTCCTTTGCTTTCATCAGTTACACCACCTCCCTGCCCCCTTTGCCCTCCCGTCACCCAAGAAATGTTCATCTCTCGGGACATCTGACTCCACACAGGCCTTGGGACATGGGAAGTAGGGCAGGATAGACTCTTGGGAGGGAGACAAAGATCTGGGATGGTTCTAGAAGACTTCTGAGGGCCTCGAGGAAGGTGAAGTGATGAGCAGTCATCTGTAGAATCTGAAGTTTAGCTCAGTTCCGTTCCCATGCACTAACCCTGTCCTCTGTGCCAACCGTGCCAGGAGCTGGAAGTGAAGGGGGGGACCCAGCCTTTGGCTCCCCAGAGGCCAGTAGGAGAGACAGACGTGTAAACCAACATCAGCATGTGGTTGATCCACATACCACTGGAGTGCACTAGAAAGGAAGAGACTCTGGGCTCGGAGTGCCAAGGTAGAAAGGCTTCTGCCCCCCACCCCCACCTCGCAGAAAAGCAGCCACGACAACGAGGAGAGCATGAAACAGAAACACAAACTCTCATCTTCGAAGGAACCAGGAGACACCTCTGGCCCCCACCATGGCACCCAAGCAGAAGAGCAGATGGAGCAGTGGTAAATGATTTAACAGAGCCCTGGCAAGGCAAACCTAACAGCCTGCTGTTCCATTGCGGGGCGGGAGGGGGAGGGGCGGGGGTGGAGCCTGAAGACATGCAAACCAACTGGCCTTGCAGTGCCCCAGGGAGGCTCCCGAGTAGGAAGCTCAGACATCACAGACGGCTAAGCAGGAGGCTGAAAACAAGGCAGAGGGGGCTGTTGCTTGGGAGTCCATGTAAGGACCAGTTAGACCCCAGGCCTTCACTTCCACACTGTCCAGCCCAACACCCATTCCTCTCTAAACCCAAGCAGGGAAAATCCCGCCAGAGAGCTCTGGACCCGAGGTCGCTGGCTACTGGTACAGAGCAGGAGGCCGTGAGACCCCAACCTGATTATTGGGCCTGTGGCAGATTTGATGATGCTGAGCAGGTGATCACTCCCATCCCTCACCCCCACCTCCTGGGCATGGGCACCGTTTCTCACCTTGGCCTCGTGACTTGCTTTTGGCCAATGGATCGTTAGCATATGTATCAGGAGGAGAGACCTGAGTGTGTTTCGCCCTAAGCGCTCACCCGTGCTGACAAAAGAAGGGGCCCTGGTAAGCCAGCTGGCTTAGGGGATAAAAGAAGCACGGAGCAGTGTCCCTGGGAACGGCTGCTCCAGAAGTAATTCCACCCTAAAACATCTTAGGCAGCAGGGACTGTGAAGGTGAGGGACCGAGGCTCAGAGAAGTTAGGTCACATACCCAAGATCACACAGTTAGTAAATAAATGGTGAAGCTGAGATTCAACCCGAGCAGGACCCAGTGGGATCTGATGAACGAGAAGACATCCTTGGTGAGGACGCCAGTGACAAAGCCCCAGGGGCTGGCTGGGAAGGCATTTTGGCTCAGCTTGTCTTACTTGAGAGGACAGACCTCGGCACCTGTAGCTAAGGCCCCCAAGCTGCCCTGGGGTTTGCTCTGGCCTAGGCGTTGTGTTGGGGGGGACGGGGAGAGGCAGGTTCTGTCCTGGCTCTCAGGGGCGGAGGAGCCTGGGCCCCAGCTCCTGGAGAACCACCTGTCTGGCGGTGGAGGCACATCTGTTGGGCTTGGAGCCCCCCAGTCTGAGGGTGGAGACACGGCCCTAGTTTTGAGAGGGCCAGGGTGTGATGAGAGACCCATATAGCATCGTCCTATCTTGGGGATGCAGACCAGGCAGCCCCTCCAGTTACCAGGCAGACACGAGACACCGAGGTGACAGGTCCAGGCCTCACACTCGAGGACACAAAGCCAGGCAGGGCAGGGCCACCCCATAGCTCTCACACACCCAGCCTCCCCTGCTCCAAAAAGCTTACAGGTGGAGAGTTGCGCTTCCTCCTTCCGCCCTGCCAGCCCCGGGGGAGGCCTGACCAGGGGCGTTTCTGCTGGGGAAGGCCCCCAGGTGGGAGTTGGTGTTTGACTCAGGCCACCCCTGGCCCCAGACTGGCGCTCAGGACCCTTCACCACCTCTGCAGCCTGCCCCTCCCCCCGCCCAGCAGATGCTCAGCATGGCCTCCCTCCCCCTCCCCATCGCCCGTTAACCAGCTATCTATCCGCTTTTCCTCGTGAAATAAGCAGCAAACGCCTACTCTGCCAGGCCCGTGCCAGGCCCGGGGACACAGTGAGGACCCACACAGGGTCTTCCTTCCGGAGCCCACAGCCCCGCACAGAGGACACAGCCCCCTGAGCTGCATCGTGATGAGCCCAGATAGAGGCCACGTGAAGGAGGCGGGGGCTCTGAGGAGTCCAGGAGCGGGGCCCAGGGAACCAAGGGCAGGACCTCTGAAGGAGACCTCACTTCATCTCACCTCAAAGCATCTTAGGCAGCAGGGACTGTGGCGGTGGCGGTTGGGGGAGGGATGAGGAGTGTCTTGGGCGGGGGGTGGGCACAGCTTGTGCAAAGACTCGGAGGAGAACCAACACCGGTTCTGACCAGTGAGCACTTGGAAAACAGAAATCAGGCCCGAACACCCCTGCTCGCACCTGCGAAGCTCCCACCCCAGCCAGGCTGAGATGACAGAGTCTGGCATAGAGACCTCCCCCATCCCAGCCGCACCCCCGCACCTCCCTCCCTCCCAGACACACCAGTGTCCCCCCATTTCCTTAGACACACACGCTTGTCCCCACCTCAGCTCCGAGACCCTGCCCTTCCTTCTGCCTGGGGCTCTTCCCCAGACATTCGCTCAGTCTCTGTCCCCTCTTCAGAGAGGCCTTCTGAGCTCACCTGCCTAATGAGTGAATGCAAGACTGGCTGACTTCGTAAATGAACGGATGAGGCTGGGTGTGGCTGGAGCACCAGGTGGGTGGGGGAAATCAGCAGAGGGGGCGATGGGGTGTGGGGGGGGCGGTGCCACGGCTGGGAGGGTGTAAAGCCTGGTGGGTGATGAGAAGCCACGGGAGGCCTTGGGTGGGGAAGAGCCAGTGCCATGCGACCCCCCTCCCTCCCAGGAGCTGCCTCAGAGCCCACCTACTCCTCGCCAACTTGTCCGGACAGGAGAGTGAGGCCCGGAGGAAGGAGAGTAGGCCCACAGCGAGAGGAAGGACAGTGCCAAGAGGCGGGGAGCTCCAGGCACAAGCAGGGACATGCCTGGTCCTACTGTGCGCTGCAGCAGCCAGCATGGCACCTCTGGGAGAATCGGACTCCTGGCCCTCTGAGGGCCTACTACGCACCACCAGCTCTATGACCAAGGAGGTCCCACCCTGGTCCTGAGGAATGGGGCCTGGCACACAGTAGGTGCTCAACAAGACTCATTTCTTTCTTCCGGCCCTTCTGACTGGTGCTCCCTTGCCCACCCGGGAAGGGGTCAGGCTGCTCTGTGGCAACAACGTGCATGAGAGCGCACCTTCGGCACCAGGCTGCTGAGCTTCTCCGGTGTGATGTGAGCGGCCTCCTTATCTGCAAACCGGACGCACTGACGCTGCTCAGCACAGCGGGCGTGGGGGCGCCAAGCAAGATAACGGCTCGAAGCAGCCTGCTGTTAATGAAAATAGCCGTCATCACTCAGTGACCTTTAGGGGTTTGCAATGCTCATGCTGAGAGAGGATCTGAGGACGGATGTCGTCCAACCTCCCCCTGCCGGAGAGGAAAACTGAGGCCCGGGGCAGGAGGACGCACTCACGGTTGCACGGCAGGTCACACGAGCTGGGGCGCCATGTCGGGGGCAGCCAGGCCTGTGCTCAGGCCCCGGGCCGAGCCCCTTAGACCGGGGGCCAAACCCGCCTCTTGCCTGCTGGCACGCAGCCCGCCATGAGGGACGGATTTCACAGGTGGCCACTTGCCACTGATCTGATGATGGGAAACGCTAACTCTGAATTCCAATTAATCCAAATATTATTCCCCCCAAAAGAATTCTACTCTTCTCAGCAGTAGAACTGCATTACAGGCATTGTCTTCAACTATTACTATTATATTTTGGAATTTTGTCAACTTTCTTGCCCCCCCGCGTCCCAGACTGCAGTACTTATTCTTTACCCTGTCCTTCCACACCTCCCCCTGCCCGGGGCTCCCCAGACTCAGCCAGTCTCGGGACTGACGCCTCCACCTGGCCTTTCTCTGTGGCTGGTGTCTGGCCCGTGGCTGGCGAACAGGAACTTGGACTCTCGTTCCAGTGCTCACCCCGTGCTCAGTGCTCCTGGTGGCACTGCCCAGCCCACACCCACCTGGCCTCAGGACCCGGTTGTCACACTAGCAGGCCATGGTGGCCGGGGCTGGGGGGCGTCTGGTCCCTGGCTCTCGGCCTCCGGCTTCCCTGAGCACCACACTCTTCTCTCCAGCCCCCTGTGGGAGCCAAGGCCAGCGTGGGTGGCTGAAATCTCCCTGGTAACAGGCCTCTCCCCCACCACCAGCCTCCTCCCCGAAGCAGACGGCCCCTCCTCCCTCGCCCGCACCTGCTCCGTGGCCCCTGGGCCCCTCCCCCAGCCCCTCCCACACCCTCACTCCTGCTCCCTCCTTCCCTGGCTCACCATGTCACCATCTGTGGCACAGTCCTTCTCTGTCACTCTCTCTGCCACCCCCTCCTTCTCCTTCCTCCTTCCTCGATCTCCGTCCCTGCTCTCTTTCCCCATCTCTTCCTCTTGCCCTTCTCTCCTCTTTCCTCCTCCTTTTCTTCTCTCTGTCACGCATTTCTCATCACTCCCCCTCATTCTGGCTTTTCCACCCACTCACTGTCCTCTCTCTCTCTCTCTCTCCCTCCACCTCCGACCGACCTCCCTTTTCCCTCTCTCTCTATTGGCTCCTGAGAGTCTCCTGCTCCCTATTTCTCTTCTTTCCTGGGAGGCTTGGAAGGCATCTCCATCCCCACTGCAGGCTCCTGCTTGCAGACCCCCATCTGTGTCCCTACCCTCCAGGATGTGTCCTGGACATGAGGGGTGACGCACCAGGCACCAGTGGGAAGTCAGGGCTGGAGACCAGATGGAAGAGGCTCGGTGGGCAGATGTAGCCACCGAGGGCCTAGGAGGGGGCCCGGGGTCTACAAGTGGGCACCGCGTGCAGCCCCCGGCTAAGGGGTGCTCTGGGGGCAGCTGGGCACTGTGCAGGCAGAGGGGCAGCAGAATGATAACCAGCTTGGCAGCAAGGAGGGGATCCCTCACCCCACGGGCAGGTAAGGAGGCTGGGACTGGGGTGGGGTCCCGGGAGGGGGCAGGGGATCCTGGAGCTGCCCCCTGCCCAGGATAAATTTAGGAGCTTGGGAGGAGAGGGTAGGAATGCCCAGAAAGGAAGGAGGCTTTCCGTGACCTCTTGGGGGGCTGGGGGGGCGGGGTAGGAGGACATTAATCTTGGCATGTTGTACCACGATTCTAGAATCCTGGAATCACAGCGCAGCAGAGCGTCCGAGCTGGAAGAAGCCAGATGTGTCTTGCTGCTCGGCCCCCTCTGCTCCTGCGCCAGGTTTCCCGAGTCCCCGTCTGTGCTGGGCACCGTGCTCAGCGCACTCCCAAGTAACCTTCCCCACGGCCCTGAGAGGTGGGTACACTCATCTTCATTCGAATAGGAGGGAACTGAGGTCCAGAGGAAGGCAGCGACTCGCCCAAGGTCACGCCGCAATTTGGCCTCATTCCTCTGTGGCAGAGCCCCAGCCCCGTCCCAGGGCCTGTGGGTGTGTTCCTGGGCGTCAGGTCCCAGGCCTGGAGTGGGGGTCATGCAGTCGGCAATGGCCAGCACAGTGTGGGGCCTCCTGGGGGATCGCCCGGGGCAGCGGAGGGCAAGCAGAGTGCAGCTCACCAGGGGGTGCCAGCCTGCCCTGTCCAGGGCCATCCCTTCCCTGCCTGACTCCTTCGAGCCTGAGGTCTTCGGGGGAAGCCAGCAGGACCAGGGGCTGCTGAGGGTGGCAGAGCAGAGTGAACTGTGTTTGAATTCTGACCTCCCGCTCACCCGCTGAGTGACCTTGTGCAACTTACTGAACCTCTCTGAGCCCCAACTTCCTCCTCTCGAAAAACCCTCCCTCGGGCTCTGCGAGGATTTCATAATGGGAGTTGGAGGCCTCCACCCAGGAGCATGGCCCGCCTCGCGGGGAGCTCTACTCACTGAACTTCTTGGTCTATTCACACGTCCCCGACGTTCTGGGTGCTGTGCTGGTGGCTGAGGTTAAAGCAACACATGCTCAGGGTCCCTGCGCCCGAGGGCCGGCGCTTGGAGGGGCAGGGGGTGGGGAGCAGACACACTCGGAACCGCTGGGGTGTCTGGTAGCCCGGAATTGCTGTGGGGCGCGGCGCAGCCACTCACCCCCTCTGGGTTTCCATCCTCTCAGGAATCCACCCCCAGCTTCCAGGCGCACTGTGCCAAAGATAAACCAGACAGGGAAGAAGAGTCCCTCCTCCCCCAGGATGAACTAGATCATGCACAGAACTCCAGCTAAAAGAAAAGGCGGCACCGAAATTGCAGGTCTGGCTGCCGCCGCCCCCGGGAAGCTGTTACTGCCTGGCTTTCGGCACCCGGCCTGTTGAACTTGGTTAGGGGCGATGGGCCCAGATAAGGGTGGCGGCATCTTTTGAGGGGGCAGGGGCTCTGCAAAGAGCTCATCCATTCCTGGTACAAAGGCAGGGCCTGGTGGGTCCTCTGTCCTCCCACCAGGACTGTGTGTCTAGTGCCTGTGCTTGTGTGTGCGGGTGCACACGTGTGTGACTGAGCAGGAGAGAGGCCGTCCCCAGAGGCTTCCCTGGGGGCATCTATCCCTGCAGCCTGGCAGTCAGGTCTGCCCAGCTCACTCCTCTCTCTGGAGCCCAGCGCTCCCCTCCCACCTCCGCGCTGCGTTGGATTGGCCACCCCGAGGCGATGCTCTGGAGAGGCTGTGTGCACGGGAGGGCGGGTGGGTGAGTGGCAGATGCGGGGCCCCTGGCCGAGGAAGCCAGGGCTCTAAGGTCCCAGATCCCACAATTCCAAGTCTAAAAAGGGCGGATGCTGGCACCCTGGACCTCTCATCTTCTCTGATTCAAGGATGCGGAGTCAAAAAATCTTTGACTCTACAACTCAGTTTGAAGAAGCTCAGATTCTATTTCTAGGTCTCTGAGAGTCAGTCTAGGGGGTTGGGTCTGTGATCCTAAGAGTTCAAGGTCCTGAGGAGCAGCAGGAGCTCTGAATGTCTGGTGGGGGAGCCGGATGCCAGCTGGGTGCCCTGACCAGCCATGATGCCAGGCAAGTGCCTTCCGCAGGCCTCGCCTCAGTCTGCCAGCCTGGGAAGTGGAGGTGGGTGGCAGGTGGTCTTGAGGGTCCTCCCAGCTCTGCCTCTTCACAGCTACGTGACCAGAGCATGCGGACTCACTCCTGCTCCTTGTCCATCGGTTGGCAATGACAGACACTAGTGCCTTCCTCATGAGACCCAGAGGGCGCAACATGTCACCAGCTTAGCCTAGAACCTGGTGACTGGTCTCCGTGACCAGGAGCTGGCAACACCGTTAGGACTCCAGGAGCCCACTGTCCAGAGAGCCCCTCCCTTAGTGACGCCGTCCGTCCCAGGCTCAGGGGGCTGATGAGAGCCGGGGTGATGAGTGGCTTGGGGACAGGCTGGGGGTCTCTCCCTGGGCTTGGAGGAGCAGCCTGGGGTCTCATCAGGAGGAGCCATAGCCAAGGGGTTCTTTGCCTGGTGTTAGGAACCATTGGAAACCCCGGGTCACCCGGAAGGGCACGCAGGCACGCTCACTCACCCAGACGTGTTTGCTCGAGTTGAGGCACCTCCCTTTTCCAGGAGCTTTGCATCGGGAAAGCGGTGTTCTGATAGGGAAGGTGGACCCTGGGTTCAAACTGGTGGCATTTCAGGCCCAGTGTTGGGAAGTTATTGGATATTGGGGACAGATCATTAGGAAGAAGTGGGGAGGCCCAGGCTCAGGGGAGGGCCCAGCTTTCAGCCCTGGCCCCTCACTGGACCTCCTGAGAGCCAGGAAGTCCTGCTGAGGGGGCCAGCAGGACCTTTCCCAGCGGGGCCTGAATTTCCACCCTCAGCAGTTCACCCTCCCTTTGCATTAAGATATGTCCACTCTGGTTCCTCTCATTCATTTGCGTGCTGCCTCGAACGTTGATGCAGAGCTTTTGCTTGTGCGACAGGGGCAGCTGGGAGACAGAGAAGGTCCAGAGCTGAGTAAGAGTGTCTCTACCCTGCGAGTCTGGCGGGGGGGTTGGGAGGTGTGACAAGGAAGGTGCTATCAGGTCTGTGGGAGCGCTGGCTCTCACTGGGCCAGAGGGCGCCTCTGACTGACCTCCGAACCCCTCTGCATGTCCTCTCCTCGGGGAAGCCAGGCTCGCTGGTGCTGGGGGAGGCGGCGATTCTTGTGCCTACTTCCAGGGTGGAATTTCTCTACCCTGTCTCCCTCTCGGGAGAGAAGGAGCCCCACCCACCCTCGCCCCAGGTCCACAGCCGGTCACCTTGGGCAGGGTCTTTGCAGGGACAAAGTGGGATGGGTCAGACAGAAGGGGTCCCCCAGGGCTCTGAGGCCCCGCAGAGAGGATACCCCTGAGCCTGTGGTTCTCGATCTGATGAAATCTCTGAGCTTTCAGAGTTCAGAGGGGTCCACGAATGCTCTGAAGTTTGTCTAGAGACCCAGGTTCAAGGTTAAGGGCCCCATGATAGGCAGCAGTGTTTTCAGATGTGAGGGCTGAGACCTGTTGGCCGTATCTTAGCTCGTTCGGGCCCCTGTAACGGATCACCATTGGCTGGGTGACGTGTACACAACAGACACTTATTTCTCACAGCTCCAGAGGCTGGAAGTCCAAGATCAAGGTGCTGGCCTGCTGGAGGACCGGCTTCCTGGGTCACTGATGGTCGTCTTTCTCCTGTGTCCCTCACATGGCAGAAGGTGCAAGGGAGCTCTCTGGAGTCTCCTTTCCAAGGGCACTAATCTCATCCATGAGGGCTCCACCCTTGTGACCCAGTCACCTCCCAAAGGTCCCCCCTCCTAATACCGTCCCACTGGGGGTTTAGGATTCCGACATATACATTTGGCGAGGGAGTCATTCAGTCGGCAGCTGTGGGTGATCCACTTGGGGCTCTGCTGGCTGCGACCACCCTATGTAGAAAGGGCAAGTGCATTCTATGAAGCCATATGCCACCACTGGGGTGCTGTGTCAAATGCACTGGAAATGCACGAGATACTTGAAAAGCACTGGTGTTGTCATCGGCCAGTTGAATGACCCGCTGATGCCTTTAGTGGACGTTTGTGTGGCACTCACCGTGAGCACAGGCGAAGGGACATGGCGGGGCACGGGTCAGTGCTGGCCTCTGCCCTTTGGAGCCAGGCAAGCCCGCGCCCCTGAGCTGCGGGCACACAGTGGGGTCCGTTTACCTCTTTGAGACTCCGTTTCCTCATGGGAGAGGTGGGAATGCCTTGCTGGCCCACTTTGCTGGCCTGTGCAGTGAATGAGCGGGTGCGTGTCAAACTCTGGCCGAGCACAAGTTCGGGGTGGTGAAGGAGGGCCAGCTGAGAGATCGCCACCCTCTGGCCTGACCTGGCTGTGTCCTCCCTCCTCCAGGCCAATAGCGGACTGCTGACTGCCCTCCGCTCAGGCATGGATGCCCCCAGCTACCCGTCCTCAGTGCCCACGACCTCGGAACCCGGGAACACCTCCTCGGCCTGGCTGCTGGATGCCGCCCTGGGCAACGTGTCTGCGGCCCCAAGCATGGCCGGGCTGGCCGTCCGTGGGGTCCTCATCCCGCTGGTCTACCTAGTGGTGTGCGTGGTGGGCCTGCTGGGCAACTCGCTGGTGATCTACGTGGTGCTGCGGCACACGGCCAGCGCCTCCGTCACCAACGTCTACATCCTCAACCTGGCGCTGGCCGACGAGCTCTTCATGCTGGGGCTGCCCTTCCTGGCTGCCCAGAACGCCCTGTCCTACTGGCCCTTCGGCTCCCTCATGTGCCGCTTGGTCATGGCCGTGGATGGCATCAACCAGTTCACCAGCATCTTCTGCCTCACGGTCATGAGCGTGGACCGCTACCTGGCGGTGGTGCACCCCGCCCGCTCGGCGCGCTGGCGCACCGCGCCCGTGGCCCGCACGGTCAGCGCGGCTGTCTGGGTGGCCTCCGCTGTGGTGGTGCTGCCCGTGGTGGTCTTCTCAGGGGTGCCCCGGGGCATGAGCACCTGCCACATGCAGTGGCCCGAGCCGGCGGCGGCCTGGCGGGCTGGCTTCATCATCTACACGGCTGCGCTGGGGTTCTTCGGGCCCCTTCTGGTCATCTGCCTCTGCTACCTGCTCATCGTGGTCAAGATGCGCTCGGCGGGCCGGCGGGTGTGGGCGCCCTCGTGCCCGCGCCGGCGGCGCTCCGAGCGCAGGGTGACGCGCATGGTGGTGGCCGTGGTGCTGCTCTTCGTCCTCTGCTGGATGCCCTTCTACCTGCTCAACATCGTGAACGTGGTGTGCCCGCTGCCCGAGGAGCCCGCCTTCTTCGGCCTCTACTTCCTGGTGGTGGCGCTGCCCTACGCCAACAGCTGCGCCAACCCCATCCTGTACGGCTTCCTCTCCTACCGCTTCAAGCAGGGCTTCCGCCGGGTCCTGCTCCGGCCTTCCCGCCGCGTGCGGAGCCAGGAGCCCCCTGCCGGGCCTCCTGAGAAGACAGAGGAGGAGGAGGAGGAGGAGGAAGAGGATGGGGAAGAGGGTGGGAAGGAGGGTGGGAAGAAGCGGGCAGGGAAGCCGGGGGAAGAGAAGGAGATGAAGGACCGGGTGAGTCAGATCGCACAGCCGGGCACCAGCGGGCAGGAGCTGCTGCCCGGCCTCGTGGCTGGCAAGGAGCAGCAGTTCCTACCCCAGGAGCCCTCAGCTGGGGAGAAGTCGGGTGCGCTGCGTGTCAGCTGTGTGTAGGGGCCAGTGGAGGGCCGGGGGCCCGAGGACAGTGCAGAGGCTGCGGCCGTGCCAGGGCGTGGCGCCCAAGGTGCCAGGGGCCCATGATGATGTTCAGATCCCTCTGCTGCAGAGACTCGCTGTTTCGGCCTCACGTTCTCTCCTGTGACTCAGGGGTGGGGGTAATAGGATGAGAAGACTGGAGGGACATCACCACGGGGCTGACCCTCCTGACCAGGGCCCAGGTTAAGGAGATGGGTGCAGACCAGCTGTCCCCTTCAGAGACAGAGCATCCTGGCAGATTGGCTTGAATCTTGGCCCCCCAAGGGATAAACCGAGGCCTGGGTCTTCTGAGCTCGGAGTCAGGTTCACAGGAGAGGGACTGGGACCCAGGTTCACAGGCAGCTGGACCAGGGCCCTGAACAGAGGAGCGCCTTCCCCCACGGAGGGGTAGGTATGTGACCGGCCCTCCCCTACTCACTGCAAGGCCTCCAGCCAGCTTTTCTTCTCTCTGGGCAGCAGGACTCACCTGCTGAGCAACCCACTAAACTCCAGGCCCTCTTGGCCCAGATGGTCAGGCTGGGACTGCTATGCTCCTGGACACAAGGAGAAGAGGGAGATTTTCCAAGAAGCTCATTACGTCCAGCTGCCGGGTCCCTTACTGCTTTGGCCCATCAGAGACTCTGTGTCTAGTTTTGTATTTGTAAATTTTGTATTGCTTTTCTTAAAGAGGGATCCCAAAATTCATATGCTTAGGCCACCCGAAGCCTAGCTCAGCCCCTGTTGCGGGCAGCCCACCAATCCCCAAAGCAGCTCACTGTGTGTCCTGTGTCTCTGGGGGTCTCTGGGTCTTTGAGAGCTCCCGGAACCTCCCCATGGGAGAGACCACGCCTGTTCCTCCCGTTGGTGGCCAGGATGGCTGTGGATGCAGTGCAACACAAAATCATACATTTACTTAAAACAGTATGAGGTTTTCTTGTGATTACGTGTTGCGATGTATTTAATGTGTGGCCCAAGACAACTCTTCTTCCGGTGTGGCGCAGAGACGCTGAAAGTTTGGATACCCTTAATCTAAACAGTGCTGAGAGGAGGAGGAAGAAGAGGAAGGGGGAGGAAGAGGAGGGAGAAGGATTAGTGTCAGGAGGGGGAGTGTGGAGGACGGATCTGTTCCATGACCTTGGAGCTGTCCTTGGCCCCTCTGGAATGAGCTCAGTTGCTGCATCTGTGAAACTGGGCTGCCTGGCCCGACCAGCCTCAAGGAAATGGTGCTATTGGGTGGAAAAGCAAATGGCCTGGAAGGGGCAGGGCCAGCCCCCTCGAGGGCTTGTCAGTGCTGGTGAGAAAGGCTGGGGGCCTTGAGGGCCGCACTGAGAGCAAGGCCTGGCAGGTCCGGAGTGGGCCTCTCGCCCATACACCTCCCGGGGCTGCTGATTGGAAAGGTCCAGGGAAAACAGGACAAAAGGTGGGAGCCCAGGGAGAGGCCAGGGTCCAAGGCTGGGCCTGGACGTCCAGGATGCCCTCCGAGAGATGACCCCCGAGAGCCACACTGAGCCTGGCCCTGGGGACGGTGGGACCTCTGGCTAAGCCTCCACTCTGCAGAGGGCGGGGAGCCCTCGGGGAAAGCATGGCTCGGGAGACCCACATCTTCAACACACATCCAAACCCTGCCTAGCTGCAACCTCTCTGGGCCTCAGTTTCCCTACCATAAAGTGGGTGCGGTTGTCCCAGCTTGCCTGAGTCCTGGGATTTGGGGAGGGAAATGAGTCATGCCAGGCAAACTGCCACCATGCTGTAATGGGTGGGGGCGGGGCGTATCAGATCATAAAGTAGGTGGCCTGCCCCTGCCAGGCTCGGCTACACCCCCTTTTCCTTCATCCTACAACCTCTCTGTATCTGGCCCTTAGGGGTGAGGACAAGGCAAAGATGGACTTGGGGGTCAGAGGCCAAGGATCACGGAGGCAGGACCTAGGGGAGTGTGCGGCCCCCTTAAGGGATCTGGGGGTCCAAGCAAAGAGGGCCCCTGGCACTCCGGCATTCCCTGGCCAGCCCTGCCTTCTTGATTCCTGGGCCAGGGGAGCCTGTCCTGCGAGGGCAGCTGGGAGACCCCTTAGGGAAATCCTCTGCTGCTTCTGCCCCAGCTCTTGTCAATAAAGACGGTGTCACATGACAACAGCCATGGCCTGGGCCGATTCTCTGCCAGGTGCTGTGTGTCTAGATCGGTGTGCGTGGGGGGTGTGCACAGGTGCATCCACTTCCATCGGGTGCTCCCTGTACCAGCCTCTCAGTTCTGCATCGTGCCCAGGCTCCCGAGTCCCGCTCCTCCAGGGAACACGGAAGATACCCTGACACTCCTCAGTCTGCACTCGTACAGATCTGGGTGAAAACCAGTAGATATGCTCTCTTCCTGAGTCCAAATCGCAGATCTCACGGAAGGAAGCTGATTGGTTCCAACTAGGTCACATGGTGGCCCCTTGAGATAATGACCAGAAACAAGGTGATAGAGTGCCACGATTGGCCAGGTGTGGGTGACGTGACCATCCTTCCAGCCAGAGAGAAGGAAGAACTCTGTGATGAAGAGTCTGGCCTGACCAATGGGTGGGGGACAGACTGCAATGGCAAGTGGGGGCAGCCAGGCTGCAACAATAGCAGGCTGGGGCGGGTAAGCACAGTTCAGGTGCACAGTAGGCGCTCCGGGCATCTCAGCTGTATCCATGGGGGCAAGCTCTGGGTGTGAGTGGCGCCCAGGCCAGGGTTTCCCCTCCTTCTACTGGACCCCGCAGCCCCCAAGGTTCCCCACCACACCATGCGTCGCTGCTTGTGATGCTTATGTGCACGTGTGTGAGGGGGTCCCACTTGCCTGGCCCCTCCAAGGACTGTTCCTGACGCATCTGTATTTCCAGGGCCTGGCAGCACTGTGGGCCCTTCGTGGGAGTATTTGGACTAAATGAATGGATGAGAATTCCATTTCACAACTCCAGGGGGCGATTTTCACATTGGGGCTCTAGTCTTCTTTGGATTTGTAAAAGGTGGTGACCCTGAATAAACAGGAAGCGGGAGGAGCAGGGGCACAAAGGGAACTTGTATGGAGGTTTGGGGCCAGAATCTGTGGACCCTCCTTACTGAATCCTCTTCTCCAGACATCCCACATGCTCAGACCTAAGACCTCCCCTTGAACTTGTCTCTCAGAGGTGGTTGCCAGGCAACAGCCCACGGCCACCATGCTCTGGCCTGGACTTCATGCATCGGCGTCAGCAGGAGAGGAGAGGAGCTGGGAGTCTGTGCCCTGCAGAGGGGGTGGCTTCGGGGCCTCCTCCCCTACGAGTGGTTGGAGAGGCAGAGGCCACTGCTCCGTGGGAAGGGGACAGCCTGGACTCCACAGACACGGAAGCAATCACTTGAAAAGTGTGAGAACACAGGCTGGGACGTGAGGGGTTCTCCCTGGAGTTGTGCGGGGCCGTGCTTCCGCCAAGGTCTCAGCCGTCACTAGCAGGCCCTGGGAAGTTCCACTGGGGGGCTGCGAGGCACCGCATCCCCTAAAAGTCATGGGACCCCAAGTCGGGAGGGCTGGGCCCTAGGTGCACTCTGCCATGAACCTCCCGTGTGGCTCTGGGCCATTCACGTCACCTCTCTGGGCGCAGTTCATTGAGTTCACAAAGATTTTCCTGGCACTGGGCTGGGGGAGCAGTGGAAGGAAACAGACCCGATTGTACTCTTGGCACTCACAGGCAGCCATGAAAGTAAAGGAACCTATCACTGTGCAATGGGGAGGGCAGTGAAGATTGTTCTGGGGGAGCAGGACTGTGGGGAGGGCCAGTGGCGGACTGCACTGGGAGCTGAGGGACCTGCCTGTGCTAAGGCCTAGAGGCTGGAGCCATGCAGTGAGTGGGAGGCAGAGGTGAGGCCTACTTCAGGGACAGGGAGTGTCAGACAGGACCTCCTAGAAGGTTAATTCCTGTTGTAGGTTGAATTGTGCCCAACCCCCAATTCATACACTGAAGTCCTAACCTCCAGTACCTGGGACGTGACCTTATTTGGAAATGAACTCCCAAGGACGCTAGAATCACGAGGTTGCAGATATAAGTGGTCAGGATGAGGTCATACTGCAGCGGGGAGCAGCCCCACTCTGACAGGCCTGGTTCTCAAGGAAGATTTAGACGCAGGCCTGCGCACAGCGGGAGCGCTGGAGCGATGCTTCCGCAGGCCGAGGAACTCCAAAGGGCGCCTGCACACCACTGGGAGCTGGGAGAGAGGCCTGGAGCCCCTCAGAAGGAAGCAACCCTGCCTGCCACCTTGATCTTGGACTTCCAGCCTCCAGAGCTGAGAGAAAATACATTCCTGTTGCTGAAGCAGGAACATCTGTTCTGTGATCCTCTGTTACAGAAGCCTTTGCAAAGGAATACCATTCTCTACCTGCAGAGCAGAGACTGTCCCCGGCACCCCCCCCCCCCCACCAGGCTCTGGAGGACCAATGGACTAACTGGTTCATTCTTTCCTTTAGTGAGCGTTTGTTGGGCAGCTGACCGGTGCAACCAGCTGAAAGCAGATAAGTACAAGGCCGGTCTTTCAGGAACCAAGATAAGAGAGAAAGACAGTTTTCAAGCACCACCTCCCCCGCCTCCAATCTGGAATTGCCCGGGTTTGAATCCTAGCTCGTCCATTCACTACCTGTCTGACCTTTGGCCAGCTCATTCAGCTTTCTGTGCCTCAGTTTCCTCTTCTCTGAGATGAGGATAAGAGCAGATGTCTCTACTGTTAGGTTTAAATGAATTCATATTTATAAACATCTTAGAACAGTGCCTGGGGCCTCGTAGTCTCCATGCGTTAAGGAAACCTGAGAGTGGTTTAAGCAGAAGCAAGAACCCACCCGTGGGTTGGGGTGGATATCTCCTCAGGAGGGGTCAGAGTCCCGCTGAGTAAAGAGGGAGTTTGTGCACGGGGAGGGAGGTGTGGGCCACGTCTGAGGTACTGAGATCAGCTCTGATATCCATTTCATAGCTGAAGACAGTGAGGCCTGTGTGGGTCATGTGACTTGCCCAGGGCCACAGCACCAGAGATAGGAGCAAGAACCCGGCTTTCCTAGCCCCCGGTCGTGTCTATAGTTTTTTAAAACTGCAAAAACTAGGGTTTGGGTGCCAGGAGTGCTGCTGGGGGTGGAGAGAACTCTGAGACCACTGGCGCCAGCTCCTTAGCGGCCACTGGCAGTGGTGGACAATGCCCTCAGCAAGACCTAACAGGCATGAGGGGCAGCCCTGCACCCAGGGCACCTCAGTCGCCCCCTGCAGGCCCAGCCACTGTCCAGCAAGCCCCGCAGGTCTGGGCAGTGTGCACACAGGGGTGAACCACAGGCCCACACTCATGCGCATGTGTGAGCATGAAGGGCAAGACCAGCCTTCATTTTTTCACAGGGTCAAAAAAAAGCC
>PVJI01014910.1:0-42757 GCA_004026765.1 Micronycteris hirsuta
GAGGAGACTCTGGATGCCTCTCTTCTCACCAGTGCCCCTCAAACGCTCCTTCTGGCAAGGGCAACCTAAGCAAGGCGAATCCTCGATATGAGCCCGCCCCAAGAAGCCTGATGAAACGTCGCAAAACCATGCTCCTACCTGGTGAGGGACCTGGGGTGCAGAGGGGGAAGGGTCTCTAGGACCACAGTGGAGGTATGTGGAGGCCGTGTTTAACTGAAGAGGTGCCTGCTGCCTCTCGGCGGCTGCCAGAGTGCACAGCGTGGAGTTCAGCTGCGTCAACAGAACCATGTGCCCCGTGTGTTGGGCTGTGACCTGCCTCTGCTGGGACAGCAGGGTGCAGTGGAAAGGGGGCTGGACAGAGAGTCAGAAGACCTAGGACAAGGTGCCTCACTTTTCTGAACCACTATTTCCATAAACGAAAAACAGAATAAAGATTACCCACTGGATCTGCTTCACGGGCGTGTTGGATGGTGTGAATAAAACACAGGAAAGCATCATGGAAATCAGAAAGCCCCATAAAACGCAGGCTATATTCAGTAGCCTGTGAGACAGTAGTCTACCTGTGATCTTTAAGAAAAATCCCCACAGCTTGCCTAATCACTTTCCTAAGACACAAATGTAAAAGGTTAGTGAATTTTCAAATAAATGCAGTGTTTCACTATATTCACATAATTTCCCAACCTAAGTGTTAATTCTAGAAATCATTGTATTAGACATTCCATAAAGAACTTCATATAAAATTGCAAAGTTCTAATTATATATAAAAAGTATACATAATACAAAATCTAATTATATATGATTTCAAAAAATTAGAACTAGATTATTCTTAAAGAGCCACTGTAGTGGCGACTGGTCCTGTAAATGTACACAGTTGTATCAGAGAGTTTTACAGAAATTAGCCTTCAGTGCAGTTCACAGCATCGACAGGTCACGTGCGTTCACTCCTGTTTTAGACCATTGCATCTCAGAGTCCTCCACGGAGACCGAGGGGCTGGAAGACCACGGAGCGCAGCTTCCTACAGAAAACCACTAGCTCTTCTGGTCGGGAAGTTCTCTGGAGCTATCCTCTTCATTCTCCTCTGAGCAAGACAGGTTCAGTGCACTCATCACGGGGTGGATCCAGGACGTCGTCTGTGTTACGTGACTTGAGAAGAACAAGGAATGCAATTACAACCTGGAAGCTGGTCCTACCCATCCATGCAAGTACTTATCCCAGTGACGTCACATCTACCCTGCTGCCGTCCCTTGGGTTAGGACATAATTGGAACTAAATCCAATCTTTAAATTTTTTAAAAAAATTTTTGATTTTAGAAAGAAAGAGGAAGGGACAATGAGAGAGAAAGAGAGAGAGAGAGAGATTTGTTGTTATACTTACTAATGTGTTTATTGGTTGATTCTTGTGTGTGCTCTGACCGGGGATTGAACCCACAATCTTGGTGTATTGGGGCGACACTCTAAGCAACTGAGCTGCCCGGCCAGGGCCTGGATCCAGTGTTTTAATAAGTCTTAGATGTGTTTTAAGGTTCACCAAAAGCCATTTCTTTTTCTTCTTCTTTGGTGACAAGAAATGCAGGACAGTGGCTCATCTTGGATTCCTCGCTTTCCCTTATCTGACATTCATTCAGTCAGCAAGTTCTGTGACTGTCTAGCTGTAGCATCTCTGGGATCTCTTCCTTCCTCTCCTTTCCAATGCTACTGCCTGGGTCACTGAAATTGCTTGCCTCTCTGCCTCTGCTCCAGTTCTTCTCTAATTCATGCTCCACTCCAGCCAAGAGATCTTTCTAATGACATACACTGCTGATGCTCACTTGCTAAAACTTCAGTGCCAACCAATGTCTTCTGGATCAAATACATACTCCTTAGGAAGAAATACGTCGCATTTTCTTTTTCTTTTTTTAACCTGCTTCAGCGGTGCTTTCTTCTCTGCTACAATCTTCCTTTCTCCCATCTTTTTAATCTAGTTTACTAATTCTAAAGAACCAACTCTTCCTCTAGATTCCTCCAATAACTGTCCACAGTCTTATCTCTTATTATGCTGTACGATAAATGCCTGATTATTTTTAGGTCCTCTTAATGCATATGAAGCTCCTTGAGGGCAAGAACGGATTCTTCTCTCTGAGTTCCTGGTACCTAACATGTTCTCAGAACAAACGACTAGGCATTTCTGGGAAGAACGGAAGCAGAGGAAGGGAAGGACATAAACAAGGTTCGGGTAATGGTGAAACACCACAAAGCACGCCCCTTCCGGGGGGACGGTGTTTCTCGGAACTAGGACCCAACGTCCAGCCAGCAGCTGCATGGATCTCCTAAATCCACCACTGTCTGCCCAGCGCCTGCGTGTTGGACAGACAGCTTCTGGAATTGGGATGATTTGTTTCTTTTCCTTGGATATTCTTCTTAGTCCTGGTTTATCCCACTGCCCTCATCCTTCCTACCTCGGTTTCCCCCACCCCTATCCTATCCAAACTCCACCTCAGAAGCAGGTCTCAGAGCAAGTTGAGTGCTGGTGCTTTTGAGGATCAAATATGACTGTGGATCTGAAAGTATCTCCTATGTTACATGGATACCATTTTCCAAAGTGTGCCCCAAGGGTCTCTAATAAATGTTATGCGAAGAAGAGAATTTTATGGCCAAATAAGTTTGAGATGCGCTAGGTTAAACGTAGGTAGGTAGGTTTCTTTACTCTAGGATTTCCCTCAACTTTAAATAAACTACAGTGTTCTCTGGCTCTCCAAGAGTATACAATATTTTTCAAACTCATGTGCCCCTATTAGCACACATATGGGGTTAGTGTTCTATAGAACACAATTTGGGAATTACCACAAAATGGCACTTGCTGGCCATTTTTATCAGGATGACAATAGCTGAACATGTCAGACTTAGTACAAACGGTCACTTTCACTGTCATTACTGCATTTGGTTTGTCTCCAATCCTATACTCTAAATTCTATCAATATTCCCCTATATAAACTGTTTAACTTGTCTGTTTAAACATTAAAAATGCATCTTTCCATGGAAAAGATCACCGATAGGTTCACGACTGGGTACAAGAGTTCAAGTTGTTTAAGAATCAAGGTGAAGGCCGTAAGACCCAGACACCTTCATAGTTTCAAAACCTCAGAGTGTGGTTAAGTGGTACAAAGAATCATTATTCTCTTGACAGTAATCCACATTACTATTATCTCTAAAATGGTTTAATGGAATTTCTAATTATGGAGGCTGAACCTACTAAAGCATTTGATGCTGCACAGGTTAACTTCATTTCAAGGCCTTCATAACACTGGAAGGCTGCTAAATGGAAAGTGATTTTGAAGAAATACCAGTGAGTGTAACTAACATAAGCGGTCTAGAGCGCCACCCCCGGTGGAGTGAGGACCATCATCCTGCACAGAGTGCCTGCTTAGAATCAAGAGGAAAAGCCCGAGGAGAGGAATTTAACATCTTGAGACACACACACACACACACACACACACACACACACGCGCACACTTCACTATTTATCAGCACATTTGCAATTTGCAAGTCCAAAGAAGAGACTTGAAATTACTATAAATCCTCCCTCCCCTACAATATTCCCTAGTTGGGGAGGGTGGGAAGGAAGAACGGGAACAACTGCCTGAGGGGTGAGTTCAAGGGGCATGCTTTCCTACCTGACTTTAAAGAAATAATATTCTCATGCCTGAAATATTATAAATGTTCATACACGAACATTCCATTAAATTGATCATTTAAAATAACCAAAAGCAAAATGCCTAAGAAAGAAATGCAGCTATTGGACTCAACAATGAATATTAGAATGTTCTACCAGAAAGTCATCCTCACCAATAACCTTCATCAAGCAATTTTTAGCAATAAATCAACAGCTGATATTACACCAACCACAAAAATAATGCCATAAAGTATTCACTGATTAATCTTATGTTCACAATCTGCTTTTCTGTGTGTTTTAAAAACACACTCCTAAATACCAGAAAATGCAATTATCGTAGCTCTCACTAGAAAAAAAAAAAATAAACCTTCAGCAACAGAGAGAGAGTGTTCTATGCTTCAAGCACACGTTTTACCCCAGGTCTTCTGTGAAGACCTCCAGAGCCCATGCCTCCGAGACTCAGGCGATGCACTGGAAGTGCCTGGCCATGAGTACATAGTCAATAAATGATCGTGGCTACTTTTATTGACAATTAGGGCTTTCTGGTTCTGGAGGAAAGACTTGGAATTCTTCCTATGATGGTGGACTGGGCATTCGTGTGCGCCATTCAGTTTTACATCCTAGTGAGCACTGTGCCTGAAGGGCTTTGACATAATCAGTGTGATGACACAGTCCCCAGATTTACTGGCTTGGAGAACATTCTAGTATTAGAAATATTGCCTCCCTGATTTATGTGCTTGGTAATTCAACTGAGAAGGGAGAAAATAAATCAGTCCTGTTGACTCTCTTTAATTAATAAAGATCCCATGGTTCATAAAGTGAGAGGCTGCTACTTAGAATGAAAAATTTCGAGGTCTGGAAAATAAATGAGGCTGACTAAGCAACACGAAATCTTCTGCCTGAACATACAGCACCTCTGGCAAACGTTCCTGCAGAGAGTGTGTCTGATCTGATTTGGGGAGCAATCAACAGCAGTTTGGGTATATTTGAAGGGGTTATCCAAAGAATACAGATGCATAATCCATAGGCCCAGACAAGGGCGTGGTGATGGCCCGAGGGAGAAGTGGGCGGGGACTGGGTGGAGGTGAGCAAAGCCGGTGGGAAATGAGGGCCTGTGTAATAGTGTCAACTATCAAAATAAAGTTACAAAGATAAAAAATATAAAAAGCCTAATACTACTTGCCTCTGAATGACTGCCAAATCTGTTGTTAACAAACATCAATATTTGATCTGGGAAGATGACAGTGTTGAGTTTTTTCTTTTATAATAATAGTACAATAAATTAAAAGACATAGTTTAGAGCTTATTAGAAAAACCTAACAGAACATGCTTTATTTTATGGGCAAAGAAATGTAAGTGAATTATTTAAATTTCATTGTAACCTCCCTCCTTATGTTACTTACCTCCTAGCATATACCATGTTTTCTTTCAAAATGAAAATTTAGGACAGCATATTAAGGGAAAAGTAGTTTAAAGATAAAAAGTACAATCGTTTTATAGAAATTCATTCTTATAACCATCTGTGATGATGAAAGAGGTTCATTTGTTAGTCTTCCCTTGTAGATAGCACTATTTAATAGCACTGTGAATTTAGCAAGATTACAAGTATCATTTAATCATGTTTAAGATCAAGCTGCAGAATAATGAGCCAAAGCAATTAAATTCCAATGGTTTTTTTTGGAAGGGGGGCAATCTTTATATATAACATTCATATGAACTAGAAAACTAGAACAAATAAGTAAATATATGTTAGTTCAATCTGTTTCTGGTACCAGTTAACTTTAAAACATTAGAAAATTTTACAACTGGCCATAAACTACAAACACCAATGACAATAAAAGATTGATACTTATAAAAAATAACCCCAATGGAAAACAAATGAGATGTAAGAACAAAAAGTGAATCACATCAATGAAATTATGAAAAAGCCGCCAAACCGCGAGGCAGCAGGTAGCCCTGCCAGGTGCTGGGAATGAGAATGACCGGGTCACTAACAGGAAGTGTCCGCCCCAAACACGTCTGAGAGAAAGTTACAGGCATTTGTTCCCACTGCTGTAGAAAGACTTTCCTCATACATATGTTTGGAAATACACCGCTAAAACAAAAATGAATATTTCTCAAAACACTTTGAGCACTTTGTAATTAGGAATTTGAAAATCCAGTGAGGCTATGATCAAATATTAGCAGGATCCCATTCAAATCTTTACAGTTTTTGAAAATAAATTTTATTTTTGTTATATATTTATGGCACTTTCTATAAAAAATACATAAGATATCTTTTGAAAATTTAAAATCCCATTACAGTCATGCGCTGCCTGACTGTGGGGATATATGCTGAGAAGTGCGGCATAGGCGATTTTGCCTCTGTGCGAACATCACAGAGCGCGCTTGCACATGCCTGGGTGGTGTAGCCTCCTGCACCCCAGGCTCCGTGGTACAGACGGCTGCTCCCGGACTGCGAGCCTGTGCAGCATGCTGCTGTACTCAGCAACGTGAGGTCAAATCGAGCACAAGAGAAGATGGTGCACTCAAGGGACATGGTAACCACGAGATGGATGAGGCTGCTACTGGAGCGACATAGCATTGTTCTACAGCACACCTATTTCTTTGAGAGTGGAAATACTGAACTCTAAAAGAATGACAAAAAGTGGACTGCTGCACACACATAAACTGGCAACACGTTTTACGCTGGCATCACAGCAGACGTGGGAGTGATGTGTTGTGCCACCGCAGTACAATGGCTACGTCACTAAGTGACAGGAGTATTTTAGCTCCATCATAATCTTATGGGACCACCACTACATACGTGGTTCATCGTTGACCAAAATGTTGTTATGCGGCACGTGACCTTAATTTGAAAATCTGTAGACCTCAGATAGCAAATTATGTTACAAGAATCTAAAGCCATATGGTAAAATACTAGTTATGCATAATAATGTAAAAAATTGCTATCCCTCTAGACTTGCAAAACTAGAACACCAAGAAGAAAATTCCTGAAAAAAACATGAAAATATCAATTGTACTATTTCAAATAATACACAGAGGCTTAGATTGCTGGCAAATTTGTATAGAGCCAAAACATCCCAGGTCCAAAGCTGATGCAATTCATTTTTCAAAGACAGAAAGTATACTATAGTCACAGATTACAGTCTGGGTAACTCTTAAAAAGTGCTACTATTTTCTATCATAATAGGCTAAACGAGTACAGAAGAACTGGAAGAACATGTCCTACTGACACTGATACCCCCACACTGGGCTGTGATATACTGATAAACAGTCACATAGAATTCTATAGTTGGTACATTCGTTACCTACTGGAGAGCTGTTGCCAGGAGGCAGTTGCCCAGATAGAGACCACACTTCCCAAATCCCACTACGTCCTTACGTGAGCACGTGGCTAGTTTCCACCAATGCAAAGTAAGAGAATTGATGTTTGTGTCTTATGGGCCAGGGGTTTTTAAGAAGCCAGAGTCCACTAAACTGAACGCACAGCACATTGAGGCGCTCGGAAATGGTACAGCCATGAGCTAGAAGGTGCTGGGGTCTCAAAAGCAACATCCAAAGGAAAAGCAAACTGTTCAACAACCAGGAATCCTGTCATTGACTGGTATGTGAGCTTTAAGACACTGCCCGGCTGGTGTGGCTCAGTGGATTGAGCGCAGGCTGGGAACCAGGCGGTCCCGGTTCGATTCCCAGTTGGGGCACATGCCTGGGTTGCAGGCCAGGTCCCCAGTGTGGGCCATGTGAGAGGCAACCATACATTGCTGCTTCTCCCTCTCTTTCTCCCTTCCTTCTCTTCTCTCTAAAAATAAATAAATAAAATCTTAAAAAAAAAAGACACTGAAAGGCAGTGATTTGTTACAGTAGGTGTCACTCTAAATCACTGTCAAGCAAGAGCGTATTTCAAGATGCAACCACGACTATTTCTTTCCCAGTAAATACATGTACAACTTCTATAAACCAAAGAGTTTTTTCTATCTAAAATTCAGAAAACATGCAATAAATGTTTATTTTCACTCTACTTTAAATACATATCAGTAATCAAAATACTCTGCCAGAATATGGATTAGTGAAACTAAATTTAAGTAGAAACAAGTTCAGCAAGACCATTGCCAAAGTTTTCACATTAAATTCCCACTTATGAGTAGAAGTGCATGAAATATAGAAGCTACTTTAAATTTTAATGTTCTTATTAAAGTAATGAGAATTATAATACAAACCATAAGGCTTTTGCTTAATTTATCCAATAAAATAAGTTTAATAAACATCGGACTAAATGTATTTTTCTTAATTACCGAATCTGAAATCTTAAAAACACTAAAATTATTTGAAACATACAATTTCAACTAATTTTATACTTATTCAAATATTATTTTTCTATCAAAGTTAAACTGACTACACTGAAAATATAAACATATAAATACATACACTGTGTTAGAGAAGAATTGTACAGCCTAAAAACCACAGAGCTGGGAGGGACTTGGAGGGGCTCCTTATGAGGCCATCTCTAAAGTCTATAAAGGCCATTTCTAATTGCATTATTACAGACTCCATAGTAGGTAAGTGCAAAAGCCACTTGACAGTGAGTGCTATAAAGCAGAAACCTTCAATTACAATGAAAAATTATTGGATAAAAAACCAAATGCGTCATTAGGTTTGATAGTTCTCCCATGAACATTACATGGTGACTGTTTCCAATGGTGCCGCCTTGGACTTGTGAATACGTGGACTTAACTGTCTTTTACAACCTTAGTATATGCTAAAGGAGAGAAAGAGTTATCCTCACTATCCTCATTTTCTACACGAGGAAACTAATGGAGAGAGATGAATTAACTTACTCTAGGCACTAACACTAGTATTAGAGCCAAATCTGACTTCCAGGAATTTAACCATCATGTTACGCTCCGCTCTGGAGAGCATATGGAGGTTCTGGGATGGATTAAATGACCATCTGAAAAGTGTCTTCAGCTTTACAAGATGGAATAATCAAAGATGTGTTGACTGATTAATTCAATGACCATAGATTATATGTCTAAAGCATTTTAAAGCACTTGCCAAAGAATTGATAAAACATTTGATTAAGTATGAATGAAAAGTACTTGTGAGAAGCCTGCTTCCTTGGCGGTCTTACATTATTCGCTTCATGTGGCTATGAATTCCTATTAAGTGTTGCTTTGTCCCCTAGACTGTTCGCTTCTGGGCAGCAGGAGAGTGAGCCACCCAGCCTGTGGTACTTTGTCACGGCAGCCCTAGCAGACTCACACACCAGCCAAATTTTTAAGGGGAAGTGATTGACAAAAAACTAGTATTTGTTGAGAAATTGAAATAAAGGATTCTGAAGGCAGAGAAGATTCCACATCTGGCTAAATAAAAAGTATAACCCAGAAAGGAGATCAACTTCCAAGGCTACTTTATGCAGTTCCATAAGATTTGCTTCTGTTATCCCAACGCAATGCTACCATCACACTTCCTGCCTCAGTTGTACCTGTCACTGGCTAAATGGGGGAAAAAGAGTTTGCAGTTGGCTCTCTGGATCTGGATGTTTTATTCATCTCAGTGTGCTGTGCCGTTCTGAGTAACCTCAGCCAGCTGGCTGGCCTTTCGTTTAAATGACAGTTGCTCGCACAGCACCACATATTGCTACACGCCTTCCTAGATATTTATAGAAAATCCAGAGCACGCTGTCTCAGGCTCCTGAGCAACGCAACCTCTCCGCTCCCGGCTTCTGACCAGCCAGAGAGTGGCATAAGTGTAGGTTGTGGCTACTGGTTTCTACGTGCAGCTGTGCAAACGTTGTCATTTAAAGCCTCTTTGTTGGCAAATAGCTACAGTATAAAATACACGAGCCATGTATTTTGCCAGGGTTTCATACTCCCTGTTTTGTCCAATTATCAAAACAATCCTGAGACATATATTCATCCAATATCCTTGCCTTTAAACATCCCAATTTAACCACCGTCCTTGCTTTTCGATGAGAAAAGGAAGCATTGACAATTGAAATAATACCAATGATACCATGGTCGCACTCAAAAGTGGTGGCATAAACATTAGAATCCTGTCTGTCTCATACTAAAGCCCACATGTGTTCCCTCACCAATGGCTTCTCCAAATTGCCAATGTCAGCACTCACTCCTTAATAAATATTTATTCAGTCCCTACACATACAAAGCACCGTACCAGTTACTGGATATTCTAAACCAGTTGTCACATAGATGCTTACATTCAAACTAGTGGTTTCAATACCTTACAATTTACTCACAGCTAAGAACAGCTGTGTTTGGGGACAAAATATTTAAAAGGTCCATATTTCTGCCCTGGCTGTTGTAGCTCAGTGGATTGAGTGCAGGCTGGGAACCAAAGGGTCCCGTTTTGATTCCCAGTTGGGGCACATGCCTGGGTTGCAGGCCAGGTCCCCAGTGAGGGCCATGTGAGAGGCAACCATACATTGCTGTTTCTCTTCCTCTCTTTCTCCCTTCCTTCCTCTCTATCTAAAAATAAATAAATAAAATCTTAAAAAAAAAAGGTCCATATTTCTTCCTTCAAGGCCTCTTTTGGTTTGTTCGTTATAGTCTTGTTAACGAAATGTTCAGGATCCTCATCCATGCAAAAGATAGTGAGGGGCCTACGTGCATCCTCCTTCTCTAGAATGAAGTTGGGTGAGCAGAAATCACCTCGACACCTCATCATGTGCGCCTGAGACTTTAGTAGTTTGTCGGCGGTTGTTGCTTAACTCCTCAAAAATCAAAGCAGCCACTTTAATGAGGTCCTCAGTAGGAGGGCTCCTCACAATGTCCACTCAAGTGGAGTTAAGGTAATCTGCCACAGATTGAGGCAAAGTCCAAAATCGTAGCTTTTTTACTTCCAACCCAGAAACTGTCCCTTCCTCTCCATTCTCCCTTCTCACATCTCCTTAATTTCTAATTGCATTAGAAGGACCTAAAATAGGCTCTACTTGCAAAATCGAGTTAGGGAGTAAGAAAATATAACCTCCGATTTTTCTCTTTTGTGTTTTCTATTTTTTATTTATTTTTAAAATGAGGTAAGACTGTAACTTAGGCCTTTAATTAATACAGGCTGACACTGACACGTTTATTCACATGCAGGCTAGGATCTACATTCTTTCCTACCTGGGAACAACCTAACGGGATTGCCCTACTCCAGTTCAGACAAATCATTTGAGTCATTAATGAGCTCTGACTGGAGAGAAATAAGAAAAACTGTGGTTACTAGAAATCAGTTATCCTTTAGAGTCTGCAAAGCAAAGCTCTGGAATACTCAGTATTTCATGAGAACTTTGCAGGGGGGAAGGTGCTGCCATTGTTGATTTTTCCTTCCAGCCTACTGTCTGCATTCTCACTGTTGGTCCTGGCGGAGTTCTGCTGTCAGCAGTGTGCTCCAGAAGCCCGAGGACTGCAAAACCGTGGCAGGCGTCCCGCATGCCCAGTTACCTCCCCTCCGCCGCACAGCAGACATCTCTACTCGATCCACACATCGGTGAAGTCGACTATGGCCTCAGAACTCTTAATAATTTACACTTGAGAGAGTGAGTTGAAACCCATTTGCCTTTTCTGCTCTAGGCAGAAACCTGTCTTGTGGAGAGATCACAGACTCCCTGCCTGGATTACACTGGCACTTATCGCTAATGTTGTAGGTGCAGTACTTCCTATGTGATGAAGAACAGGACTTACACATAAGAAGTGATGTCTCAGATTTTAGGACCTCATATAAAGGCATACCAACACAAATGAATGGGTGGAGAATTATGAAGCAAGTTTAAGTAACTTCTAAAAACAAGTCATTATACCTACTTGAAAAGTCACCGAAGTATAACGGAATGTTTGAAGCAAGTATCTGATCTTGAGAATTTTGTATTATTTGTACAGATGTATGGATGATTGTAAAAATAATGGGTTTGATAAACATTACATTATGAAACAGCGCTGTCGTAGGCATCCTCTAAGATCGTTCCCAGTGAGCTCATTCACACCCTTGTGTATGTAGCTGCCGCCCACACCGCGCCAGGGTTGGTCTGTGTGACCAACAGCATATGGCAGAAGTGATGGTATGTCACTCACTTCTGAGATTGGTTATAAAAGGCACTGCAGCTTTGGTCTTAATGTTTTTCTTGCTCTCATTTTTTCTTTCGTCCCTTGCTTTTGGGGGAAGTGAGCCGTCATGTTGTGAGCAGCCCCGTGGCCCCATGGAGAAGGGTCCACGTTGTGGTGAGGAAAAGAAGCCTCCTGCCAACAGCCACGTGTGTGAGCCTGGAACACATTTTCCAACCCCACTGAGCCACGCTGCGGCTCCCAGCCCTGCCTAACAGCTTGACTGCCACTTCATGAGGAGCCCAGAGAGAGACCGTGATGATCCAGCAAAACCACACCTGGGGTTTCGACTTTCTGCAACTGGGTGAGAAAATAAATATTTATTGTGTTGAGCTGCAAAATCTGGGAAAGTTTACCATGCAGCAATAGAGAATTAATAAATCATGATCATCGATCATCATAAATCTGAATCTTCCATTAAAAAAATAGAAGTTCAATGGAAGCAATGTAGCAGCTGTCTAATTTGTAATAATTAAATTCACTTTTACTATTAAATACAACTCACATAATGATCTTAATAAATTATATAACATACATATAAAGTACATGAACTTTTGAAGTGGAATCACACTAAAGACTGCCATAAATCTGGAAGAGTATACAACTTCAAAGGGAAGATAAGAAGTAGGGCAGATAAATGGTCAAGTTAATCAGATAACTTCATTATAGCACCATCAAGATAACTGACATTTTGTCATTAAATTTAAGAATGCTTCAACTTTCTCTCCCAGGAGAAAATAAGAACATTTTCCTTTGAATATGTGTGTGTTGTATATATATCTCTCAAGTGAGCAAGCCTGGCCCATATGCATATGTGCACATGTATACTGGTATATATACATACACATATAGAGATGTACATGTTTTTAGCTCTATGAAACATATAGCAATGCCAATCCTTGAAATAAATTTGTTTACACCAGGTAAAATGCTTTCCTCTCCCGTGTCAGAACTCCAGTGGATGACTACAAAGTATTTATAGCTGTGCGGTGGATATGTGGCTGATAGGAACATTCAGTGTGGACCCTGTTCATCTGGGCATTCTTGGGACAGAGCTGACAGTTATTCCTTTGCCTGAGGCTTGGCTTCCATCAGCTGCAACAATTCACTTTCTCGGAAGACAGTGACAGGTGTCAATCTCAGGGAAAAGGCTGTATGCATACAGACCATCATCTCCTCCAGTGTTCTGCAGGGGTGATTTCAGTCATTGTGTTCAGTAAAGGTGAGAAAGGCAATAACCTGAGTTCATTACTTGTTATTTCTTGCCTCCAAAGTACATTTACCTGGTAAATGAGCCACTCCTGCCTCAAAAACTAACACAGGCTGTCCAGGCTCAAATTTTGGTTGGTGTAGTGGGTAGGTGAAGATTAAAGAACAAAATGCTAAAAAGCAAAACGAAGATCTAAGAGAGACCCAGAGTGGATGTGGATGTTTGCTTGGGCAGGCACTATTCTCTGGTGACATCGACTGTCTGAATGTGGCTAAGAGCCGTGAAGTAATCCCCATCAAAGTGCTAGAGTGAGGGGAGGGAGCGAGGAGGGCTCACCGCACTGGAAATGTCTGTTTGGGGTCAGGTGCTATGATAGGTTCTTTTCATGCACAAGCTCATTCATTCTGGACAGGAGCCCTAGCCTAGGAAGCATGGATATTATTTCCATTCTATAAATGTGGAAATTAAAGCTCAAAGAGGTTAAGTACACATGCCCAAGGTCATTCAACTATTCTATGCAGATGCCAGCATTTGAACCCAGTTTCTCCAACTCCAAGGCCCGTGTTCTTCTTTCCCCTCGTGTGACCTTCCTAATCAAATCAACCTATACCAGACCTTACGCGGCTGACTCCCACACAAAGTCCTCCAGACACACTCAAGGGCTATTTACAAGCAATTGAAATTAAGTTTGATTATCTGGGATCCTGTCCTGTTCAAATAAGAAGCTCCTGGGGAAGAGCGGGGAGTGTGTAAAGGATAAAAACAATGAGGATGAGGGGATGGACTAGCACACTGAGAGCGGAGAGCTGAGAGCTGGGTCTGTATTCCAGCTTATACATGGAGCCTAATAGCCCACTGCAGAACTCACTGTGCTATGTGTAAGACTGACAATCACAATAATTTGTTTTTGTTCAGCAGCCTCAGGAAGAAGGTAGGGAAGTACGTAACGCTTATTAAGTATGACTTGCCTCAAGACTAGTTAAGCAGAAATAAGGGTAGGTGCTTGAATAGGGTCAACTTCTAGCAAAAAGAAACCCAACTCGTGCTAAGCACCCTGTTCCTCCATGCGGCTGGGTAAAGGAAGAACTGGTATGGTGTTAGATTTTCTTATCTTTACTATTTGACCTTTCTGATCTCCAGGAGATAATTACTCATTCTTAGAACTAGGTTTCTAATCTACTATTTTATTTTTTCTTCTTTTTTTAAAAAAAGTTATTTGTTGTTCAGTAACAGTTGTCCCCACTTCCCCCCTATTACTCTCCCCTGCCCTACCTACCCCACCCCCTGCTGTTGTATAGAGCTCTTCCTAAATGAAGATCTGTTTAAGATGTCCTTTCTTGGAACTCGTGAAGATACCATGTTAAAATAAGGAGATGGAGGTGGTGCAACGTGTGCGTGCACACGTGTGTGTATGTGGTGGGGGAGGGGTGGCTTTGGACCCAGACAGCCCAGGGTCTGTATCTTTCTCTGTAGTTTCACTGTGTGGCCTTGACAGGTTTAGCCTCTTTTCCACACAGGTTCTCCAACTGCAATGTCGAGACAAGGATATCCACCATTGTCGGGGAACAAATCTTACTATCTCTTTTCTGCTCTCCTTTTTTTTTTTTTTTTTTTAAAGATTTTATTTACTTGTTTTTAGAGAGAGGGGAAAAGAGGGAGAGAAACATCAACGTGTGGTTGCCTCTCACGCATCCCCCACCAGGGGCCTGGTCCGCAACCCAAACAAGTGCCCTGACTGGGAATCGAACCCACGACCCTTTGGTTCACAGGCCAGCACTCAATCCAATGAGCCACACCAGCCAGGGCTCTTCTGTTTTTCTTATGAGTCAAACTTAGGGTCAAAGAAAACAATTGATGGTCTTCCAAAACACCCTAAGGGATGTATTTTCTAGACTGGTGTGCACTACCTCAATATAGTGTTTCTTTCTAGCCTTCCACAGTGGCTGTGAGATCTCAGGACAGGCAGTCAAAGGGCTTATTTATTCCTTCTCACCTCTCCTTGGATGCTATTCTCCCTTGTGGTAGAAGCCCCGCCCAGTGCTACTGTTCCAGACTGCAAAGGACAACAGCTTAAGCAGCTGGGAACCAGGCAGTGGGACACGCTCACTCTTTGGCTGGCCAACTCCTGTTCCCTCCTTCTGCTTGGTAGTTGGTGATGCCACTTATAGAATCCCTTCCTCACAGGACAGTGAGGCTCTGCCGCTCACCTTTGGTTAGGACATACTGACAGACAGCTAAGGCTAAGCCTAGGTAAGAGCTCCCCACAGGGTCCGGACTCATTTACTGACATTTTTCAAACGTCTTGGAATTCGGAACCCCAGTTAACAATGAATACTAGTTCACCTTTCTTTGATCAGGTGTTTCTTTTGGGGACCTTCTAGAAGACAGGCATGGCAGAGGGCAGGACACAGCTCACTACATCAGAATACCATCCTAGTAAGAGCTGAGCGATGCCCACACTCCACACTGTTAAGAAGATTTAATGATAGGATGCATAGAAAAATACACCTAATATATGCCTGGCTATTCAGCGCCGGCTAATGCTCAGTAAATACTTATTTCCTCCCCCCACCCCCTTATTTTTTCCCTTATTCATTACAAAGTCAATGTGAGAAAGAAACCTAATGCAAACTTGACTATGGTTTTTCGTTTTCCTGCCACACCGACAGCACGGTGATCCGATCTCCCAGGAACTAAACACAGATAACACGGCACGTCACAGTGCAACTTCCCTCCTAGGAGAGTGACGGCTCTGGAAGTGGCTAGTATGGTGCTAACTGTAACCCATGCATGGAGTTCCCGGGTCCTCCGCCCAAGAGTCCCTTTCTCCTTCAGAGGTTATAAACTATGCCTTTGCTGTATTAATTAGTTTTTGTTAGAAACCACAAGAAAAAATACATCATGCCAACATTTTAGCAATTTTACTGCTAGTTCTGTCTTAAATCTTTCCAAATATGAAGCTTCTGAGTTCTCAATGTTGTTAATGGTCACGTGATTTTTCAAATCTGTGAGTACTCATCGGGCATCTATTGTGCTCAAAGTCCCATGCTGGGTGCTTAACATTGAACAACTTTATAAAGTGCGTAACAGATCCTTATTTCATGACGAGAAAGCCGAGGTGAAGAGAGATGCAAGAACCCGTGTGAAATCCTAGAGCTTGAGAATCCACAATCTGGATGTCACTTTGGAAAATACTTGCATGTTGGAAAGGACAGCAAGGACACACCTCCCTCCTCCCCCCAAATACACAGCGAGTGTCATTTGTTACAGCTAAGGGATTCTCTTGGGATCTCAGGCGTCTGTCAGCAGTCCCCTCCTCGCCCTTATACCCCAACTCTGCATGAAAGGAGTTACCCTGAACACAGTGGAAGTACACCCGAGTGCTCTGTCCCGGGTAAAACCGACCAGCCCAGCAGCTAGAAGGTGTACTGCTTTCAAAGACAGGTCTGTTGGCAATGCTCCAGGACAGTGGACAAAACCGTGGAGTCGGAAGACTGATTCTGCTCTGGGTTGGCCTTCGGTGGCATCTCCTCAAGGCTCTTATGTCTCCATCAAACAGGGAAGATAAGGCGCACATGCCTAAAGGGTGTTCTGAGACCCACTAAGATAAGGTCTGTTCACAGCCTGCCTCACTGATCTCTTCGGTTCCTTCTTCCCTATCTTTCCTCACTATTACGTAAATTCCACGGCATCAGGGAACTCATCTGTGCATTTCACTGCGGGATCTGCAAGGCCGCACGCAACGCTGCGTGGCACACGGCAAATGTTCAAAAAATAGCTGCAGATAAGCGAACTGTGTACTTTGTAAAGCACTGAACATGCTCCTTATTATTAGTATTATTAAGAAGTTTTAACTGGAGTTTTCATTAGATTAACCTTTCATAAATAGTAGGACTTTAAACCAGAAGTGAATCCAGGCAGTCAGTATTTAATTTCAAATGATGATCCTGCTCCTATTTTTTCCCTTGAAATTATTACTAGGTTTTTTTTTCTTTGCCCAAACGATATCTGATACGAGCATTTAAATCACATGAAATGAAAATGGTGAGCCTACATTTCTTGTTTCTAATTTTTGTAACCTCCAAGAGGGTTTCTTGGTTTTGCTGATTATTCTGCAACTTCCAGGTTCTCTCCAGATGTGAAAAAATTGCTTACTTGGTTGAGATGCTCGTACTTACTTGATGAAGTACTTGATGCCATCTGCTGTGTAAGCTTCTTCCCACCCGTAAGGTAGACCTAGAGTAAAAGGAAACCAAAAATACATTTAATAAGATGATAAAGATAATCCCATTTCCTAGACACTGACTTCCCACATCTTCACAATGATTTGAGTATATTTCTCGTACAAAATGATTTTCTAGAAAGGAGGAATTAAAACAATTCAGATGAGCTTCCATACTCAGCTTCTTTCGAACATAATAAATAAGCCCTGAACAGTTCGTCTGCTTTAGTGGCATTAACTGGATGATGACTTGTCATTTACATGTGCCGAGAGCACTTTTGTCAGCAGGGTTCAAGTACAAATTTTTGGTGCAGGGGATGACTTTTGCCTGGAGGCAGAAGGATGGACAAGCTGGCCTCTGCTTGTCTATTCTAGCTCAAAGTCTCTTTAATTGCTCCCTTTACATTATTTCACTCAGCTCCACTGGGAATGAATAGTGTGCATGAATGCAGGGTCAGCATGGGTTTGAAAGTAGCTTTTGGACAAGACAGAATTCCTTATGAAGTTGAAAAGTTTAGCAAAGGGATTTACAATGGATGGTGGTGGTATATTTTGTTATTTAAGAATTTTGTGTGCTAAACGTAAGTGGCCAAACAGTTTGCTAAACTTACCTTCTGTTTCTGTAATGGGATTAATAGTTAGCTATTAAGAGATGCACTTTGACGTAAGCAAGTCATATTTGGCCATGTTTCTGTAAATGAGTACATTTTTGTCCTCATTACCCCATGAAAACAGGCCCACACCAAGGTGGCCACTTCTCTTACAGTCCAATTCGAACCCTCTAGAACACAATAGCTTCCATCCCTCCACTCCATCCCTGAGGACTGCTAAGGATCTTCATTGACCTTTTGGATCGGTCCTTGATGCTGGCTTATCACAGCTCCTTTGATGGGTATAAAACAGATTAGCACACCAAAGAAGGAACTCCAGGCTCAGTGAGCCTCCTTGTTTAGAGAGTAACTGGGCTGTACCAACAAACCACTGATTCCCATTTACCCAAGTCTCAGCAAGAGGCAGACCGAAGATGCGGGAACAGTGACTATTTGAATGAAATAAAACCTTACTCTACCACCATTTGCTTTGTAAAGAATACTCTTTGACAACAGCTCTCAGAATGTTGTTTTTATAATGAAGGAGAGCCAGACGAGATTTATTTTATATTTACCTCCAGTCTAAAACAAGTTGTATAAAATCAGACCCTGGCAAAAAATGCATAACTATTTCCTTCCTAGGAAAACACAGGCCACCTAGGAATTTCTTTTCTCTCTTAATGAATGCACGTTTCTATTTTAAGCAGAAAATGAGCACTTCTGGGAATTCAGCATAAGCAATTGACTGGCTTCTGGAAAGATCCCGAAGTGACACTTCCCACATCTCCCCTGGTGTCCAGGGCCGGCACGTGCTCAGCTGGCCAGACCAGGAAAAACTTGCTGCTGCCTCGGTGCAAGCACAGGCCTTTCCCTGACCACGTTCTCTGCGTTCTCTGGAAGTGGTTACAGACCACTTCCTTCATCACTGACAAGCCCCGCACCCGCAATGAAGAATCTAATGGCTGCACATGAAAACCCTGCCTCCATGACAAAATGCCCAGAAATAACAGGGTGTCTGATCAATAAGGCAAAGGCAGCTAAACATTAAGTCGAAAGTCATCCTCATGTGATTAAGACTTTTGTCTAAATGATCTATTTGTCTGTCCAGCACAATTATATCCATACTTTTCATTTCTTAATTTGTAGATTTTTAATGAAAAGGAGAAAAAAATGTATACTTCAAAGATAGTATATTTTAATCCAGAGGCTCACTTAAAATCGAGATCGACAGTGAGATACCACATCCCCTATGCCGCCACAGGAGAATTCCTGCCCAGTTCATTTTCTTACAACTATTGAACAGGGATTATAACTTCACAATAGACTTATTAAGGGTACAAATTCATATCTATTTAAGTCAGATTGTTATTTGATGGTCTTAGACATCAAAATATTACAGTGCATTAAATAATATGCATAGCTTATTTTAGGATAAATTCCCGGTTTAAAAAAAAAATTCATTTCTTTTTAGAAGAATGAATGGTTTCTTCTTTTTCATGCAGTGAATATACTGTAAAAAACAGACCTGGAGACTAAATTGGTAGTAACTATCTCTCGGTGATGTTTCAGTAACAGAAAACACAATGTCCAATTATAAGCAGGAAAATGGAATATACTAATAAGCCAAATAGCCTACTTAATATTAAAAAGCATTTGTGATTTCCATAAGCTTATATGATTATGATGAACACAGTTTTCCATTAGTAAAGATTTTCTTTTCTTCACAGTATGTAATTGGGGCATAATTGTAACATATTATCTAAGTACTTTTCAATAATCATTATTGTTCCAAGGCATTAAAAATTGTCTACATTCCCCATATCTTTATACTTACAAATATATAATGCTCCTATCTTTCCTTTTCTTTTCATATTTTTAAAAATTGTTATAACAACTATGATTCCTTGAAATCATTTCTGATTGGAATTACTTATCTAGGAATCTCACACAACCTTCCAGCCCTCAGAGACCATCTGTTTCCAATCAAACTCTTCACGGTGATGACACTAAATTCTTCGTGAGGATCTTGCCAATTAAGAGTACCGCACAATAGTCAACTTAGAATATTGGCTGTCACCTAAATGTCACATCTCCAAAAACAAATTCATCACCTTCCATACAAAATAGTTCCCTTCCAATTTCCCAGGCTACTTAAGTACCAAGATTCTCTTTGTCATGCTTGGCCCATCCATTAAATATTTATTGATCATTTATTATGTGTTCACCATTTTATTTGGTGCTCAATATACAATGATGAACAATTAACATGGACCTTAATTTTATGGAGCTTTAAAAAATAATCATAAAGACATCATTAAAAATAGGAATAAGTACTGTGAAGCAAAAGTATTGAATACGATGAAAGACTAACTCCTAGCACAAAGGCACAACTCCCTAATACATAAAGAACTCCTACCATCAGTAAGAAAAAAAAATCATTGACTATTACATTTAGGACACAGGACACACAAGCTCTTAAACACATGAACAGATGCTTAACTTCATTCTTAATAAGAGAAATACTACTATGAGAGGTCTCCGTGTACCACTGAATCCAGAAACTCTTCTAGAAATTTATCCTACAGATACACTTTATATACATGATTATTAATTATAAAAACAAAAGACCAAAAATGTTCTAAATATCCATCGAGAGGACTGATTAAAGAAAGACAGACAATATATCCAGATAATGGGCTACTGTCCAGCTGTGAAAAAGAATGAGGACGTAACTTATTTACAAATTTGGACCCAGGGTGCATATATCAAGGAAGGACCTTCGGAGGCGCTGGGGTTACCCAGGTACGATGTGGGGAAGGACTGTAGGCTGAGTGAACAGCATGTGCAAAGGCTCCGGGATGGGGAAGAGTGGGGCACAATTGGGGAATTGAGACCATTGTTATGGGAGCGTAATGAGGGAGGGAAGGGGAGAGAGAGATGAGATTTGGCTGGAGAGATGCAAATATGACTATGCATGGTTTTGCAGGCCATGTTAGACTTGTTTGAAAGTTTCTTAAAAAGGAAGCAGATCTGCTCCTGTTTAAGAGGAGGAAAGCTGCAAGAGAAAGTTGCTTCCACCATATGTGGGGAAAGATGCACAGCTTTAAAAAAACAATGTATTTTGAGCTCCTCAGAAACTGAGTTCCTCACCTGAGCTGACTCTTGGGTGAACTAAATTCCAAAGGGGTGACAAGCTTCTCTGAGGAAAGATGGGGCAAATGAACTCTTTGTGTCTTGACAGAGCACAGGAAGATTAGGTGTAGCCATAAAAATGGGTAAGAAGAAAACATCTAATAAGTTCACAGATTCATAAAGTTTGATTATGGACTAGCATTCCTGAGAGCCCTAGGCACAAGGAGAGCGTGCTCTCCCCAAAGAGCTCTTTGCTCAGGAGAGAGACTGGGGGATGGGCAGGAGACCTGAGAGCCCCCTGGGTGGGGCAGGCTCAGCAGCGCCTGCAAAGGTTCCCAGGCGGAGCAGGCATGCCATCTGCTCTGGCCCTGCAAGAGCCCAAGCTGGTGACCCGCCACTACGGGTGGGACAGGGGTATAACGTCCTGCAGATGCCTGGACCCTCTTCTGAGATAAATAGTAGCCCGCTGCTGCTGGGGGAGAGAAGCAAGAGACTCCCACACCCTGGGCAGGAGTCTGAGTGACATGAGGCAAAAGCCATCTGTTCCTGGGAGAGGGGCAAAAAGTCATCACATCCCCAGAGGTGAGGGGGGCGGGGTGTGGAAACCCAGTGTCTTCATCATTCACTGACACTAAGGCACTGCAGGGGGAGGGCAGGAAACCTTCCAAATCGAGAATCCTGCACTGCTGCAAAGCAGACTCCGCTGTCCCAAAGGAGAAGGGCAGGAAACGCACCTGGGCACTGAGTAGGAGGTGGGGCTGTTTGTCGCCCCTGAGACTCAGGCACACAGGGCCTGCCTAAACCAGAGACTGGAGTAGGAAAACCAGGAGCCTCTCCGCAACCCTCCACTCCCCTCACGCACCAATAACCTGGCACTGTGTAAAAAGCAACAGCTGTCCACCTGGCGGGGAGGGCGAGAACGCAGACACTAAGCATCCGCAAAAGCAGGAGCCTAGGGCCCCCTGCGCTGGGGGTGGCGCATGAGCAAAATGCTCCAGACCTGGTGTAAGCACAAACAGCAGCACGCCACCACCGCAGGAAGTTGAAGTCTGTGGTGAACTCTAGAAACAAAACACGAACCCCACTTGCCTGCAGATAAGACTGAATAATCCCCACACACTGATGGCCTGACAGAGAAGAGACGGGCCCATTTCTGGGTCTAAATAATATTTGTCTCAGTCTCTATAGTTTGATAGCTTCGATGTGTGGCATTCAGTCACAATGATGAGATACAGAAATGAGAAAAAAAAAAATCTATCGCCAAAAGAGAAAACCACTAACAGAACCAGATAAAAAGGTAGATAAGACATTGACCTCTAAAATAATTAAAATTATACATGAAAAGATCTGGTGGAATTTGGTGAATTATGGCTGTAAAACTGTAGCAATGCGCATTACGTGTGCATATTATACAGAAGGCGGGTGACTGACCCGGTGGGAAGGCCTGGAGTCTCGTTAAAAGCTATGAGGGAAGAAGAGACGGCCTCTTGAATTGAGGGAGTCCGTCAGGAGTTCAGTTAGACTTTAAAGTGAATGAGAAGACAAATAAAAACCAAGGTGGAGGACAACAACAGAAGACCTTATTGAGGGTAATGAATCTGCAGTCGGCTGGAAGAATGGGAGGTCTGAGTCGGAGAGTCAGAAGGTCGAACGAACCCCTCCCGTTGATGCCAAGGTTCCTGGTAGGAACAATAAAGTGAAAAAATGGTCACTGGACAAAAAGCATTGAAGAATGAACGTGCACAGGAGTGAGGGCAGGTGTTGGGGGAGGAGAAATCTCGAGAGTGAAAGTTCTAACAATAAAATGCACAAAATACTATCAATGGCAGACACAGCTCAAACAGAGTCACATTTATTTGAAAAGCACTGACGAGTGTAATTGTTATAAAATCCCAAATACACTTGACTTCTACCGCCTGATATCTTGGGTGTAAGAAAAAGAGGAGAGGGAAAGAGATCTAGCTCAACAATTTCAATATCCTAAAGAATATAAAATTCATCACGTAGTGGAATTTTCACTTTACTTACAGTCAGAAAATCTAAATCTCCATATGCAGTGTTCCTCAAGTTGAATAGCCATGGGAAAGCAATAGTCTTATGGAGTCTCAACTTTCCCATTTACAGAGTAGTGACAATAGCAGTTACAGTGCCTTGCGTCCAGGGTTATCATGAGACTCTTACTAGATAATATATTACTCTGCAATGGCGCACAGGAGACCATTATTCACAGCAATGAAAAGAACTGTTACTTCTTTACCACTTATGATTCTTGAGATACAGAGTAATTTGGATGCTTAATACAGGAAAAGTATCTACAGGAAAAATCTCTGTTAAAGTGTAGGTATATATATTTTACGGTGTTCTCCTCCATACAGGAAATTAGACTCTATTTCACATATGACAACCTTCAGCAAAGAACAGAAACTAAGGGGACACTCTGACCCTCGCTGAGGATGAAGGTAAAAGTTAACAACTGACTCTTGGTTTGGGGAGCCCTGATTTGTATTAGTTGCTGATTTCATGGTGTACATACTCCTACTCTGACCAATTTCAAGCTACTAATGCGATGCCAGTGACTACAGAGTTGGAAAGAAACGCACCATTGTACCCCATGATATAGTATTCCCAGATACACTAGACGTAAATAACCTTGAGGACAAAGATAATGGGAAATGTAGGAAAATAGATAGCATGTGGTGAGTTTCGAGTATTTATTGTTCTTTTTAATATAATTTAGCTTTCACCTTAAACATTTTAATTTTTAATAATGGCCATATGTGACAATCAGCTCACAAAGTTCTTGCGAGCCACTTCCAACGTAACTGCTGTGGAGCCCACACGTAGCTTCTTGGTCCTCCCAGACAGAGAGTGCCAAAAATCAAGAGGTAAAATACCATTTTGTCCAGTGGGCGATGGCATGAAACTGGTACCAGCTTCTAAGGGTGCAGAGAACATCGCCCTAACAACAAAGTATGCATTTATCAAATCCTTACATAGAGTCTTCCGTGTGCCTGATATTCTTCTAGGTATTTATCAACATGAAGTCATTGTGTCCTCCTAACAACTACCGGGTCCGGCACAAATAACACCCTTTTTAATTACAAAATCTTTTATTACAAAATCAGAAACATGTAATTCTGTAACATAACAGTGTCACGCTCAAGCACACCAGGTGGAGTTTTAGGCGAAATGTTCAAATTAAATCTATAAATGATGACGCCTATGTTATCTCCCTACCAATCGCCCTGAAGCAGGCGTGACTTCTGCCAGACCCCGTCTTTGCGATAGGTGCTCTTAGCCTCATTTTACAGAGAGGAAAAAAAAGGTGAGGAAACACACCCATCGTCACACTGCTGATAAATGGCACGGTCGCATTTCGAACCCGAGCCATCTGCGCCGCAGCCTATGCTTTTCGTTGTCACCATGCTGCTTCTGTCCCCTCACTCCCGCCTGCACTGCCAACAGTCAGTATTTTAAAACGGGCAGACAATGCTTTTGCCTGACATTTGAAGAGCAACAACAACAAAAAAAAAAAAAAGAAAAGAAAACCCCCAACACCTCAATTTCTGCATTACCCTGGGAAACACTCTGAACTGAAATGATTTTTAGGCTCGAACACAAAGCAGTCTATTTTAGAGGCACGCTATGTTAGATTTACGACTGCGAGTTAATGTGCAGGTCTGAATTTCAGTGCCAGTTTTAAAAGCACTAGCTCATTGTCCTATGAAAAAAGAATCTACTATACTGAGAGATGGTTGTAACCTACGTATAACCAAATAATGCAGTATTTTAAATATTAAAAATAACTTCCAAGGAAGCAATTTCTTAAAAACTATACAGCCTTCCTGAATTGTGCTTTAAATACTTATTAAAATTGGACTTGGGTACAGTGTATTAACAGACATAATTTTAGATCTATGACTTGATTTTTTGAAACTTTTTTTATCCTCACCCAAGGACATTTTTTTTTTCATTGCTTTTTTAGAGAGAGGAGAAGGTAGAGAGGAGGGGGAGAGAGAGAAACAGCAATGTGAGCGAAGTACCGATTGGCTGCCTTCCGTACAGGGTGTGCACCCTGGCCAGGAATTTTCAACCTTTCGGATATGGGCTGATGCCGCAGCCAATGGAACCACACCAGCCAGGGCTCCATCACTTGAAGTTTTACCACACAGTTATCTACATAATTTGAACAAGAGGGGAAAAAAAGCAAATGACATGCATAATGTAGAGAGATTTTATATTTTTATATTTATGTCACAAATTCAGAAGTTAAAATGTTACCATAATTAGATATGTTATTTCTAGTTAGAAGTCACTCACTGAGCAAGTTAAACGCTGTAATATATTGAAGGAACAACACGGTTAAAAATATTCCTAGAGGTCATTTGGTGGTTCATAGTCCTTTTTACCTTGGTCAATATTTTAGGGCAAATACATACTATGCTAATACTCACTTATGAAGAGGAAAACGCTACCATTCATTTTCTGCACTTCTCTTCCCAACAGATACAAAACTTGGAATTTTTACAGTTGGAATTGTTTTATTTCCATTTAAAATCCTGGGGTCATTTCCTTGAACTACAATGTCCAGACATTCGAGAAGCCAGCCGAAGTGCTCTTTTTTACACACCACTCTCATCTCAGGACCAGACTGAAGATGGGAACACAGGGTCTCCTTGGCAGTGGTGTCTAGGCATTTATACAATGCAGGAGTAACGATCCGTCAGAGTCTGTTTTGCTTAAAATTGTATTCCACAATGGGCTTCACGCTGTACATTAATGTAAATCAGCATAAGGCCGCCGAAGCTCTCCTCCCTAGAGAGTGAGCTCTCTCTCCACACGATGAGCCTGAAGAGATGACTGGGTGCGTGTTTCCTAATGCCTTTCAGTGCACAGAGATGAACAGGATTTCTTTAAAGCGCTGCTGTTACTGCAATGACAAAGATACTAAGGAGCCAGTGGCCGCCCAACGTGAACTACAGGACCTGCCAGAACTGATTTAGTGGTTGGTGTTGTCACATTGTTGCCAGGCTTGCTTGATCTCCAGCGGTTAGAGGAACAGCAATATGAGGGGTAGTCCAAAATGGACACTGCTATTCGTCTGCAACTCACAGGGTGTCTGAGTGTGGAATGTGGTCAGCCTTGAGCTCAGAAACAGGAACGGCAGCTCACTGAGTCAAAACGGATTCAAACCGACAGAGCAATCAGGATACATCTGAAGGTGATTTCACAACTATCTCTGCCGAATGCCATTAGCTTTTTCAGCTTCCAGTCTGACTATTCTGTCTTTGATTTCTAGACTCAGATTTGAAGGGCTGTGTGATTAGGTCAGGCCCACTGAGATGATCTCCCCGGCTGAAAGTCAATTAAGTGCATATGCAAACTTCTTCACAGTAGCACCTAGATTAGCATTTGGTTGAGTAACTGGCAAAAGGGGAGAGTGTACCAGGTACCTGCAACTTGGGGGGCTATCTTAGAATCTGCCTACCACAAGGCTCATATTATTTATTTCAAGTATTGCCTAAACCAGAGGTGGGGTACTTTTTTTTTGTGTTCTTAGGAAGAGAAATGTCACTGACAAAAAATGTCAAAGGTCACATACAAATAAGAACTTCATAACTAATTTCAGTGTTTTTGAAGGAGATGTATAAAATATCGACATAGTCTACAATTTAAATTAGTCATGGAATTATAAACTTTTCCCCCCAATAAATCCATAAAACTAAAAAACAGTTTTGTATTTTATCCTGTGGTAAAGGAAAGAAGGTAATAGAAAATGAGAAAGGAAAGGAAAAAGAGAAAAAAGCAAGCAAGCCAATAAGAGGCCAGGAGGCAGGAAAAGATAAAGAGATTTAAAAAAAAAATGCTTACTGCTCTTAAGTAAATGGGCTAGGAAATCGTACAGTTGTGTGTATAATCATAGGCCACATTTTTAAAAAAAAGAAGAAAGAATACGTACAAAAGATTACGGTAAGTTGAACTTGGGCACGGTAAAGTCGGGAAGGTCCAGTGGGTTTGGAGATGGTGGACTCAAGTCTCCAGATCCCACCCCTCAGTCTGACTGGGAGTCTCATCCACGCTATCCCTGGCAGAGCCGATCAAAACCTCCCTCACACTGGTCCAGCGCCGTGACCTTCTCATCGGGGTCTCCGGCTCCTTGCCTGCCTAGACCCTGGATCTGTCAGGAACGTTACTCAGCACGTTTTCTGCTCACGTTTGTTGAGGCCTGGTTAGAAGGGCGCCAGGTCCAAGCAGCCCCCGCGGCACACGTGCCCCTGGGAGATCGTTGTTGACTGCAGAAATTGGCCTCCCTGGAGGCCGATGGCTCAGTGAATCCTGCACATACTTGAAACTTTATTGTTGTTACAAGGTCTTTGTACTCACCAGGGGATTTTCTTACAAATATTTGTACAACTGTTACTTGTGGATTTTGACAACAGGGTAGTGGAGGACCAGCAGACCTGCAACTTTAGAAACTCGGTCACAGACCAGATGAAATTACATCAAGATCATTTATGTTTCCTACCCTGAGGGTAAATAATGCAACTTTAAGTATCACTGGTTCCTAACTATGTAGCATTTTGCTGTGAACACTCTTGTCTTTACATTTTTTTTAAAGTGTGGTTATCTGAAAATCTATTAAGGATCTCATATTACTTTCAGGTAAAACTTGATAAATATCATAAAAATAAAACTTCCTTTGGATATTTGTCTTTTTTTTTTTTTAAGATTTTATTCATTTATTTTTAGAGAGAGGAGAAGGGAGGGAGACAGAGAGGGAGAGAAACAGCAATGTATGGTTGCCTCTCACATGGCCCTCATAGGGGACCCGGCCCGCAACCCAGGCATGTGCCCTGACCGGGAATCGAACCAGGACCGTCTGGTTCCCAGCCCGCGCTCAATCCACTGAGCTACACCAGCCAGGCTTTGGATATTTGTCTTTAAGAAGATTTGTTTAAATTTTTATTAAATTCTTTGTTTCTTTTTTCTTTTCTTCATTCATTCATTCATTTTTCCATGACCATTTATATACCCTCTTCCACCCTCCCCCCACAATTACCACACTATTGCCCGTGCCCATGAGTTCTTTCCTTTTTCCTCCTCTTTTTTGCTTGATCCCTCCCCTCGCCCACCTCTACCCAGAGCTGTCAGCAGAGTTCATCCTCCCCTGCCCTGTGGTGCTTCTGTGGTTTGCATCAGCTTCTATCACAGCACTTATCACTCTTTCATGTAAAACGAGAGTTCCGTGAGGGTTATGACTACATCGTATTTATCTTTGTATCTGGTACACAGTATGGTCTTTGCTGAGTAATAAATGTTCAACAATGGTTTGTTAAGTATTCACATCCCAAGAAGTAAAAGCCAGCTACACATTTTTTAAAAAAGCAATGGTGCCTGGAGAAATTTAGAAAAAAAAGGGGCATATCAAGACTGCTTTCAGGTGAAAGTGATAGACCACCCAGCTGGGGGGCAAACACACACCGGTGTATTTTCAAGGAGCCTGGAGCTTGCTCAACAATCACATCAAGGACCCAGGTTCTTTTGAACTTTCTGCTCTAGCATCCTCAGTGAAACTTTGTACTTGCAGACAGGCCTCCAGGGCTACAGAGGTCATGTCCATATTGAAGGCAGGACGAAAGAAAACAAGAAGTGGTCCCAGCGCTATGTGTTCTTATCCGACATCTAAGTCCCCTGAACCCTTCCGAAGCAGACTCTCCTTGTATCTCGCTGACCAGAAGTGGGCTGTGTGTGCTAGAGGCAGCAACAGCAAATGTCTTACTTCACAGTTTCTAACGTGACGGACCCGGTGGGGCAGGCATGGAGTCTGCCACAGATGACAACACGGTAAGACAGACCACAGGAGAGTGGACTAGGTGAATTAACACATTAAGGTGCCAGGTTTGTCAGGAAGAGTGTCTGAGACCTTGGGGACTCCAGGACATCAGTGCAAATGAGTATCATAGTTAGTAATTCATGTCAAGATATTTTCTCCAGATGGTGGTTGCTTTATAGTCAGATAAATAATGAGATATTTGTTTCAATTTCGCATTTCATAATTCTTTGTTTTTAAAATTATGAAAATCTACCTTTATCTCCCAACTTCCTTTTGGTTCTGTCACTGCCATTCAAAATTTCTCAGAGGGAAATCATAAATGATTTGTTCTCTATAAATGCTTTCCTAATTTTAAAACAATTTCCCCCATTAGCACTTTGTACTGTTCATAAAATATTTAATATATTTGACATCACTTTGTGATAATTTGCACAATTATTTTATTCCCCTCTTCCTGTAGACTAATTCCTTGAGGGTAGTGAATCTCCCTCAAATAAACTTGGTTACCAAATATTTTTTTCTGAATTGAATATTTAATTCATGCCCACTTGCTTACTCAGACTTTTAGTGTTGGGAAGGAAGGAAACGGAAGGGAAGACTAACATGTAGGGAAGCAGGGCCACTGCTTGCCTGTGGTGATAGTAAAAATTAGATAAAAAGTTTCCATTCTGGGTTGAAAATAGCATTCCCCCTGTGTGCAAGGGCTAGGAAATGCTGCCTCCTTTGAGCTGATGCAGCTCTGGGGGCATGGAGCTTACAAGGCTAGTGGCCCCTCTGCAACAGATGAAAAAGTGCTCCTTACTCTAGGAAACACAGTCCAGTACCAGAGCATCCGCTGGGTGCATTTCAGCCCCCATGTGTCCCTGGACCACTGCTTATTGCACAAAATGCTCAATGCTCTGCAGCAGCCATATACAAGGGATTTCAGAAATTCTATTTTCATGCAATATGTCTATAACTCTTTCACGATTTGTCCAGGCTTTACAGTAATGGGAAAATAGGACTTTATGTTTTTGGATAGGTCTAATTGTCCAAGGTCCTTGCTCATAATTGAGCCAAAAATGCCCTCCTGTTGTTTATATCTGATGGCCCAAAGGCTTGACTCCTGATGCCTCAAAGCATTGTGCTGGCATAGAAGCTGCCTCGTAAGCAACACACAGGTAACCGAATGGCATGCAACTATTTATAGGCAGAGACGGTGAACGTGCATTTGGTTACCAGACATTTGTGTGTACATGCAAATACATGTATTTAGAACCCAATGCATCAAAATTTACTTTAAGAATGTAACTTACAAACCCTGGGAACCTTAAATTTCGTTCCTATTGCCCCCACTGGTTGTCACTCCTGTAGTACACTCTGCTTTATGACCTGCCTGGCTTAATCACTTGCCATCCCCACTGATCACTGATGCTGAGTAGTAAATGTGAGATTTTAATTAGAAAACACTATTGATAAAAAATAAAATACTTCCAGGTATATTTATAGAATAGTAAGAACTAATATTTAAAATGTAGCAGTGTTAAATTTTTTCTTTCCCATGTCCTCTAATTATCTTGGGAAAGAACTGAAATTAATTGAAAAGAGAATTTCACAAAATAAGGAGGAAAACTATTTTAATTTATAATATTTTTACTTGAGAGGTATGCTTTAGTAACCTTGACCGGGCTTATGTGTTAAGAATAAAAGTGAGATTATAATGTTGGTTTGATTTAATGAGTAATCAAACACAGTACATTCTTAAAAGTCATCAGTATGATTGAAGCAGAGAACTATAAAGGTTAGGGGCATATGCTTACAAAGTTCAAAATATCCAAAGACTCATTTTCCCTTTTTGCAGTACTTAAATATCAAAGCCATGAAAGAAAAGGAACATACTCCATTCCATTTACTCAAAACTTATTAATATATTTTAGTAATGAACATAGGCTGAGTTAAAGTTCGTCTCTGTTTCACTAGACATTTGCTAGAACTGGACACAAAGACACAGGAGAAGGTCACCCATTGGTTCAGGGGCATGTATATAGCGGATGTAAGATAGTGGATGTTTTCATTTTATATACTTGTATTTATTTACTTTATTTTAAATGAAAACATAAGTATATTTACTTGTCAATCTTTGTTAGCTCGAGTCTTTTCTTTGCTGATGAGTCCTCTGAGTAGGACTCTGTGTTATCCTTTCGGCAGAAGCCACACTCAGAAGCATCAGCTATCATTCCCAGTTCCGGTTTCTTTAAGGTGGACTGAGAATGAAGAACAGTTACAAAACAACTCAAGAGCAGAATTCTTCTAGACTTTTGGAATTTCCCCGGAATACCTTACAGATGATTCCCTCACATCCAGTCAGGAGCATTATTAGCTCACCTTTCTCTCTTTAAAGCATTCGGCTTAGTTTTTATAAAAACAACTTTTCTCCTACATTCATGTTTCATGAACTTACAAATTATACAATTAATTTATACTAGCACGTACAAGGGGCATTAGTCAGTTGCAAATGAATACAACCGGCTCTGCTAACACACGTTAGCTGGTGGCAGTGCAGCGCACGGCAGTCCCAGAGAGAGGCCCGCCAGGAGACACGTCACCCCCAGCCTGCAGTTCACTTTGCAAAGAGAACCAACTAGTTGGTTAACTTGGTTAAGATAGCTTCTACTTTCTGGAGAAAAGATATGGAGTCTTGTATCATTTCCTGAGAATCATTTTCTAAAATTTCACTATTTACTATGACAATTACTTAACTATTCAAAAGCATGCTTTCAAAACCATTCAGTTTTTCTTGGTTTTCACAGCACTCTGCTTGCCTTATTTTCCTATATCTTTCTGGCCACTCCCTTTAGTCTGGTTTCTTCTTTCTCTATGGACCTCTGTTCCCTTCTCCTACGGGCTGTCACGACTTTCAGAGCTTCCAAAGCCCTATGTATGTTAATGACTCTCAAATCTGGCCAGTCCAGCCCTTTGTTCTGACTCTGGACTAATATAAGCAACTTCCCAATAACATCTTTACTTAGATGTTTCACAGGTAAATGAAACTTAATTTTTCCAAAAGTAGATTTTGATTTATTTCTCAAAAGTTGATCCTCCCCGAAATCTTCCCCATCTCACCAAATGCATCTGTTCTTCCCTCCTTTCATTCCCTGGGGCGGGCAGCGCTTTGCCTCCGCCTGGAATGCTCTCTCCTTACTCATGGCTGGCTGGCTCCTACTCAGCTTTCAAGTCTTAAAGCTTACCATGCAGACAGACAATCCTTATGGTCCCTCCATTTCTACCAGGGCACCATGTGCCCTACAGCCACACTTGCTAAGTGTGGAATTACATATTTATTGGTTTTCCAGTTATTGTTTTCCCCAGCTAAATCATAAGCTCTTTGAGAATGGAATCATGTTTCATTCATCCCTGTCTACTCTGATCCTAGCGAAATGCCTGACACACAGTAGGACCTCAAAAATGTTTGCTGAATAAATGAATAACACTTTATTCTTGGTCTTTAGAACACTCACCATAATTTGTAAGTACATAATTAAACTTTTTAAAAAGTCCAATTACTCCCCACCGAGTGTGTATCCTCCAGAAAAGCCATGTTGACTCAATACACACTGTCTGACACATAGTAGGTACCAATCAGTACTTGTTGAAGAAAGGAAGAGAGTAAAGGGAGGAACAGAAGTGACAACATGATGAAGAAACAGCACAGACCCTAAAGAATTCTTTACAGTGATACTCTGAGACTGTAATAATCATTCAAATGCATTCAATCGATCATTCAGTTGTTTCGCCCACATAACGTAAACATCTGTACTTCTGGAAACAAAAACGTTACTGGATGAGTCAGTATTTCACTTGTAATACAGATGTTTGAAGTTATTTAGATACAGCTGAAACTATAATTTTATTTTTTGCCTATTAGTATAGCCAATTTGGATAGACCTGTTTCTTTAAGATATGTAATTCTTAAATGAGTGCTGTGCTATTTGGTCCAGGCCAGGGTGTTGGCTGGGAAGGTTTGACCATGTGATGTGTGTTCAGTGAAGTAACCTGGAATTTGTCCAATCTTCTGGCACTACATTATAGCATAGTGGTTGCCTTGAGACCTTTGGTCATCATCAAAATATAAATGGGCTACGAAGAATTAGTTTCCTAACTAGTCTTTTTTATACTAAGGGCTGAGCCAAGAGAAATCATTTGTTATATGACAGAACTGGATAGTTGTTTGTTTTCTAGAAAGTAAACACTTGTTTTAAAAAGAAGAGTGAGGTTATAACGGCAGATTGTAATAACAGAAAAATTCTTTGAAGAAAATAGATAAAAACTATTTGTTTAGTACAATATCAAATTAAAGAGTCAAAGTTTCTTCCTACCAAGAATTCTAAGATTACATCAGACATAGAAATAAATGTCTTTACATACATAAAAAGCATATTATTAAAAAAATACTTAAGAGTAAATCTTTAAATATTTACCTCCTGAGAAATTTCCCTCTAGAAAGATTCTTAATTATAGTTAGCTTATTAGCTCATCTGCATTATAATAGCACTATGTATTTGTTTTTCATTAATAAAAGGTTTTGATTAAAAACTTCAGTGAGTGCTTCTATATAGCTGACTCACATTATATTATTAGTGGTCGGTGTGCAGAGAGAGAATACACTGGTTTTGTGCAGGAAATACTACAGAGACTTGAAATCTAGGTCACATAACAGAGCTCTGTCATAACAGAAAAGCACAAAAGCCCAGTGTTTTTTGCCTTCGACTCATAAGAAAATCATGTTTAAACAAAAGTTAACAATTAACTGCGTTGTCATTACACTTGGTTAACTTACATTATAATTAGCTATAACCATGATTATACTTTTAACCTCTTCACAGTTGTAACGTGTTCCCTTCCAATTCAAGTAAGGTTATATTCAGTGTGTACTAAGAGCAACCAGTAGACAGAAAGTCAGATAATAAAATGTGTGCTTCCGTGAGGCCTTTATCTGGAAATCTGAAAAACTGTTCTAAATACCAATTAAGTTTCTGAAGCATCATTAGGCCGTAGAGTTGAGATGGGGAAATCTGACACGCCACATGGCCGGCAAGTCAACAACTAACAGCAGGGAGAGTGCGCTTGCTGCCTGGCCCATCCTGACAGATGTTGGTGCCTCCGCGCTTTGACGGCGTTTCGTGGTCAACATATACCTGTGTGCCATCGGCATTGAGGCTGGTGGTCTTCGGAAAGAACACGAGCACCATGAACTACTTTGCCAATGAAATATTTAAGCTATGTTCTCAAATGCAAATATGCTCCCCGGCAATGTTTTGAGAACATTTATCAGGTCGTTGGAAAATGGCAATATTTCCTTTGAGCATTTTAAAAATTATGTTTACAAATGTGTGTTTCATTAAGCTTTTGGTCCTTGAGACATAGAAAGTAGTAGCTCAGATGTTTTTATTTAAATATAAACAATCAAACAAGGCATTATTTCCTGGAACTTGTCTTTACCCCCACACCCAGGCTAAGGCGGGAGACCTAAACTAGACAAAACCCTTCGTTAACAATTCCGAATCAAACTAAAGAGGTCTTACGCTGTCATTTCTCACTGTGGTTAAACCTAGCACATAAATTATTTCTGATTAGTTCAGATTTCACTCCTGAGTTGTAAATTTAAAGAAATAATCCTAGGTGCTGAAAGACGACATCTCTACATCCTAACAAATGTTCTGATTATTTAGGTCTGCTTCCCTTTGCAATTGCTTTTGAACTCTGAGCTTCAAATCCACTGTCGCAGAACTCTGCTGAGGAATCAACTATTTTAAACTGTGACAGATCGGGGCAGCGGAGGGGGATCACTTCCTAAGTTATATAAACATCTAACCATAATGCTGTATGCCTGAAACTAATATTATATTAAATGTCAACTGTAATTTAAAAATAAAAAGAAAAATTTAAAAAGTAAGTAAGTAAGTGAATAAATAATGTAAACAACTGTGGTTGGGGTACACATATTCTAGTGAACAGCTTATTTTAATATAAGTGTACCACAGCATTTCATTAAAGAAAAAACAAACAATGGTTTCTACTCCAAAGGAGAAAAAGATGGTGTAATTAAAAATTCAGAAAATATGCAGTATTTTCACTTCTGCTTGTGAAAATACATAACTAGTCCCTCTCTAAAAGAAAACTGCACAATGGTGAGCTGAGCCAAGGAGCCACACAGACGTGGACTCCCTCTGAAGCCCACTCCTAACGAGAGACAGCACAGCAAGAGCTCCGCACTGGCAGCTTGGCTGAATTAAGATCGTCCACACTTTCTGTTGTTCAAACCTTTAGAAAGTTGTATTACACATTGACATATTTTCCTTATCTTTGGATTAGAAAAAAGAGTGAGATGATTTAAGAACTATGTTTAATGAATTGCATTTATATTTTTAAAAAGAGCCAATGTGTTTCCTAAGGAAGTCTTTGAAGGTTGATTTACTGCAAGATACTCAGAAAAACCTGCAGCAGTCTGTTTCCTTAAGTTAATGTCAATTCACCATCTTTTCAAGCAATAAAACAATAGCATGCTGATGTTTATAAAAACTCTCCAACCCAAAGCATAGCAATGCACCTCACAGAACCTCGCCAGTCCTTTACGGATAAAGACAGGTCTGCCTTTGGATAACAACCTATGGTACAGATAGCACAGCACCAGGGCAGAGCAAAGGCGTTTCAACAAAGGCTAAGGTTGAAAAAAACCTTGCTCACAAAGGAAGAATGTTATAGATACTTCGCCAATTTTTTTCTGAGCCCCAAATGAGGAGAGTAATGAAGAGGGTGCCGAAACACTCAAAATCAAGGTTGCCTCTGGGAGCTAGGAGAATGATGACTCTCGTTCTCAACGTTTAGTTTTGTTTTCAATTATAGATCCAAGAGAGAACTGCTGCATCTTTCATGACCATGTTCTGTCTTAATGTCACTGGATCAATTATTTTAACCAGGAGGCTAAGAAGGCCATCGTTCTTAATCTCCCTTTCTTTAAAGATACTGAAAATAAATGCTAATCCTTTCCTGAAGTAAACAGAGGGAGACCTCTCTCCCGTGGGTCCTCTATTATGGAAATAGCTCACATTTGGCCTAGCCTTAGAAACGTTTCTGTCACAACAGCCTGCACGTAGCACACAGTTGTAATGTGGTTACCCGAAGGGACATATTACTGTTAACAGCCCATCCAGCGATTGGATTATCATTGCACGGTTAATGGCTTTTTAGGATAATAACTCTGATACAGGCGATCAGATGCTTTAGTTAGTTTATCCTCCTTTCTCATTTCAGAACAGATCATGTTTGACTGGGGGTGCAGTGCCGTGCAACTTGAAGGCTGTTATAGACCAGCATAATCCTTAACTGGGCCCCACAGTTGCTCATATTAGCCAAATCTCCAGGAGCAGAGGTAACTCCCAGACTAGATGACACTTCAAAACAATATTAGCATGTCAAGACAAATGAAACAAGTGCAGAATATCAGGTGAATGACCGATGCAATGACGCAAGGAATGAGAAGTCTTCCAAGGAAGTGCCAGTGGAGGGGAAAACGGAACAAGAGAGATTGGAAAGGTGGAAAGGGTATGGGATAAACTTTAATTTGTATACCAGATATCAGGACAAATAAACTGATAAAAGACCTAGCTGTTCCTACATTTTACAGGGGAGGAGGCTGAGGCCCAGAGGTTACGAAACTCATCAAGTTCGCGTTGCTTACAAGAGGCAGAGATAGGATTTGAACCCAGGCCATCTGATTCTTGAGCCCATGCTGCGTTCCTTCTCAGCTTTAAAAAACTGAGATAAAGGACTGAAAGTAATTAAGTCAAAAGGTAAAAAATGATGGTCTCTTCGTAGTGAATTACAAGCAGTTTTTCCTGCTTATTCATTCTATTCAGATCTTTTCAAAATAACAAAAATAAAGTTTAACACATTTTTATGTCAGTAGACAATAAAATAAAAATATTGCTGGCCTAAGTAACATTTTCCCTTTTATCTTAGCACTTCTCAATTTAGAAAAAGCTGCACATACACTTAAATGATGCTTTGTTGATAGTTATCAGAACGTATTGCATCCCTCGCTAGAAAGTCACAGAAACCTGGGCACAGGCAGGAATCTGTTTGAATTAAGTAGCTTCTACCATATGTTGTAGGGTCGGTATAGATTCAGTTCAATTTCCTATATCTTTTTTCCTTAATCCTACACCTTTTAATCTATAGAGTTACATAACTGATATTTACGAAATGACCAAAGGCCCTAAGAGATACTGAAATGCCTTATGAATCACAGAAGAAACATTAAACTGGCATTCAAGGCAGTGCTGGTGCAAAATGTGTTTCTGCCTTCACCACTCTTTGGAGGCTTCTCTCTTAAAGGTCACCAATGCTTGCAATCACAGAGAATTCATTTCTCACATGTTGTCCTCTTGTTACCAGCACTTAGCACTGCTCACCACCCCCTCCACGAAACTCTCTTCTCCCTGGGCTCCTTTTTTCTAAACTCCCCAAGAATCTATCTTCATTCTTACTCCTAGCATCCCGACTGCTTTCCATCTGGCCCCTCTTCCTCTGAGCTGTCCCCAAAGGACTTTTCCTTCTTTTCCTGTTACACCCCTTCTCTGCAATATTTGGGCTTCAATCATCCTGAAAACCTCTCCAATCCTGACCTCTCTCCCAATTCCCTTCTAAATGTCTACGGGCATTTCCATAGAACTCGTCTGTCTGCTCTCCCATATCTGTCTATCTTTCTTTCTGAGTTACTTGTGACTTTCAATGGTTCTACCACCTTGCATTATCCTGGCTCGAAAACTCAATGTCATTTTTACTTCTTTTCTTTGATTCTCTCTTCAACTGTTGTTTAGCCCTCTACAATGTACCTCTATGAACTTATTCATTTAGTTATTCAATTAACATGTAGTGAATAACTGCTTTAAGGGACTCTGGGGCTACACTTATGAATAGGACAAGTTAGAACCTGGCCTTCCTGTAGTTTAGTCTTCCTGCCAGTCTAGTGGGGCAGACACAGTCTCAGGTAGCAATCAGTGCTACTAGAAAAACAAATGAGAGAAATCTTGAGTGATACTTACAGATGATGGGGGCTAGCATTTTAAAGTGGACAGGAAAAGCCCCTTTGAAAAGACAGCATTGGCGCACAGCCCTGAATGAAGTGAGAGAGCGAGTCTCACGAAGATCTGAAGGAAAACCATTGCAAGGAAGTGAAGATCAAGTGCAAAGGCAATGAGGGGGGAATGAGTCTGGCATGTTTGAACAACTACAAAGAGACTGAGGCGGCTAGAGCTGTGTAAGCAGGGAAGAGGGAAACCAATGAGATCAGACAGCCAACCGGGGCCAGAAACGAAGAACCTCACCTGCCATGGTACAGAGTTTGCATCTCACTCTGAGTGTGATGGGACGTGATAGGAGAGTTTTGATTTGGGCAGTGATGTGCTCTGGTTTATGCATTAAAGACCACAGGAGAATAGGCTTTTGGGGAAACGTAATGTAGTACTTGTTAAATTTTCAAAAATTAACCACATTCTTAGGCGATGCACACGGCCAGTGAGCATCCCTTCACGTATTACAATTCACTTTTAAAAAATGAAGGTTTTTCGCCCTGGCTGGTGTAGCTCAGTGGATTGAGCGCGGGCTGGGAACCAGACGGTCCCGGTTTGATTCCCAGTCAGGGCACATGCCTGGGTTGCGGGCCAGGTCCCCAGTGAGGGCCATGTGAGAGGCAACCATACATTGCTGTTTCTCTCCCTCTCTGTCTCCCTCCCTACCCCTCTCTCTAAAAATGAATAAATAAAATCTTTAAAAAAAAATGAGGGTTTTCAATTCAACAGGTACGTAATTTCCTAATTCACAAATAATGACATTATGAGCCAAAATACTTTCATTTGCTTAGTTGAGATGAAAACAGTATCATGTTTCTGAAATGAATAGTAAAAGCAACAGAGCATATATTTTTGCCCATTTTCTACTTATATGTTATATAAACAAAACCCAGTCTTTGGGGCATTTTGTTGTCAGTATGCCCAACAAGGCAATTAGGAATAAATTAACAGAAGTGTTTATAAAGAATTCACAAATAGCTGGTAATGAGGCATAATGTCCCAGGCATTCAGTGCACCACACAGGAGTGAACAATGCTAAGGCTGTTTCCACTGGGGGTTTACAAAGAAGGAAGTTGAAACTAGAATGAATTAAAGATAAAGGCATTTCAGTGATGGTCAGGTTATGAAATGTTTGTGCTTTTATGAGATACGAAGATAGAGAATGGAGACATGACAGATGCGTCCATGATGTCAGCCTCATTTGGAATCAGACAGCTACGCGCTTAGCATCTGCCAACACTGGACGTGTCTCATGCAAAACTAAACAGAGCTCTGTAGATTAAGAAGAAAACAAGAGAGTTATGGAGTAATCAGTGTTCACGTTAGGTGTTTAAGATTTCTTTTATCTACAAAAAGTAAGTCACTCCTCTCTGCGTTCTCAGGATTCATTTATTCTCCTTCCTGAGTACAAATAAATGTCACGCTTGTTTCTTTATTCACAAAAGTCTAAGGAGGAAAAGCACCACAGTAGAGAAAAGTGACTTTCTTTCTTATTGAATTCTTGGTTGAGGTAATTTAACAAATTCCTTCATCAAACAGTCACTGAGCATCAGCTAACTATGCGTCAAGCTCTGTGATAGGTACTGGGAATGTTAACCTGAATGAGGCAACATCACACGGTGAGGAGAGACAGCTGCTTCTCTCAGGAAGATTCATGGCAGCATTTGTAATATAATCTTAATTAAGCTTGTAAAGGAGTACCCTTCTATTTCCCCCAAACTTCCTCTGATTGGATAGAAAGAAGTTAAAGAGATGGGCAAGACAGAAAGGAGTCATCTCACACAGTGTGAAGTTGATTCCCAAAGCTCATCAAGGTTGTAAGGACGTGATTTGTATCTCTTCCTCTAGTAGAAGGAAATGTTTTCACCCAGGGAAAATGTCATTTTTTTCAACAGGAAAGATAGAAGCATGGCAGTAGTTTATGATATCAATTTTCTATTGCTGTGTAATGAACTACAACACTCTCGTCAGCTTAAAATAACATATTATCTCACATTTCTGTGGGTCAGGAGTCTAGCCAAGGCTTAGCTGAGTCCTCTGCTTGGGGTCTCACAGGCTGTGGTCTCAACTGAGGCTAGGCTGGGAAAGGTTTTACCATTGCCAACAGAATTCAATTCCTTGTGGTCACAGGATTAAAGATTCCCTGGCTGTCAGCCCAAGGCTGCCCTCAGCTCCTTGTCATGTGGGTCTCCCAACATAGTATTTCAGTTTCTGAAGCCAGGAAGAAGAGAATCGAGGAAAAAAAAAAAGGCACTGAAATCTTACACAAGGTTGCCATGTTATACCCGGTCACCTTTTCTGGGCTCCAATGGCTAGGAGTAAATCCCATGCCTTGCACATACTCTGGGGGAGGGCATCACAAGGGCATGCAAGCTAGGAAGCAAGGACCATGAAGACCATCCAGAGAGCCTACCCAGCACATGACTTAGACACTTTCCCTCTAATTTATTTAACAAATCTTTTTTCTCTTTATTAGTGCTTCAAATATAGCTCTTCTCATCTTTAATATTTATAAAAAGTTAAGTTAGTCCTGGCTTTAACACTCCTGCTGCCATTCTCACGAGTTCTTGTGAGTTCTGGGTTCCTTCTTTCTCCAGCTTTTACATATTTGTTTAAACATCTAAGCTCATCAAAAAGCTCTGTGAAACTTCCCTTGATTTATTTGTATACTTCTACCTTTTTTTCCTACTGAGACTGTAAGTAATTGCATATACTTTTAGGATTTCTTACCCCACAAGCTGCATTTCCATCCATGGTCTCTAAACACGAGAACAAACCCATTCAACCCAAGTTTAAAACAAAATGAGACAAAACTACTTTCATGGAATCTGTGGTATATGCCCAGATAGATACACAATTAAACAATCACATCTTCTTTAGATGCTTTCCGTAGAACTACAACTCCAGCAGAAGTTGACGTGCTTCACTGTTACAACAGCTCAGCCTGCCCCAGTTAATGACCTCCTTTGAGACAGCATCATTCATATTCTTTTTCTGCCTGAGCTGTCTGAGGTCCACTCTTACAGATCTACTTTGGTTTCTTTCAGTTTTTCATCTCTAATGCTCTTTATGGTGCATCACCCTCACTCACATTCATGGCTTTCTGGCCAGGAAACTGCCTGTAGTCTTACTCCCCTTCGATTAGATCTGTTGCTTTGAAAAAAGGTGTGGCTGGCTATTCATGAAAGTATATTGGGCAGGAATTCTCAGCCGATACCCTACATAAGGTCTGTATGTACAAGAAGACCTCATTCTGTTCTTCCTCAAGCCTCACCCACTGAACTTCACTGCCAGCTTTCCCCTACAGGGACATCTTCAACATGAGCAGAGTGGGCCTCTCTTCTTAGTGTCTGATGCACAGGTATTAGAGACATTTATTGATGAAGATACAAGATACAAGAAACATTGTACATATCATAATGACGCCTCAGTCCCCTTCACAGTAGGCACCTGGGGACCTCACACAGTTCTCCCAATGGCCATCAGCTGCCCCGTCATATTTTCCTGAATCTCATCAACAACCTAAAATCTCTTCCCTTTCAAAGGTGATTTCAGTTTTGGGAAAAGCCAGAAGTCACAGGGTGCCAAATCTGGGCTGTAGAGGGGGCTGAGTCACCTGGGTGATTGGATATTTCACAAAAAACTGCAGAAGATGTGATACATGAGCAGGTGTGTTGTGATGAGGCTGCCAATCACCAGCTGCCCATAGTTGTGGCCTTGTGAATCAGCAGAGTAGTTTCTATGGAGGAATATTCAAGTTTGACACAAAATTTGATGTGGACTCCTTGCTCTACTCGCTCAGTCATTTTGAAAATGATGGCCACACAATATACATGCTCACTCAGTGAACGGTGTCTACCACCCCCACTGATTAGTACAGTGAAGTCATCATTGTTCATACATGCACATTCCAGTCCAATCTCCTTGGCTGCCAGGCTACATGGAGGTTGTGCACACTGTTCTTGTTATATTAACAATGGCTGTACTTTTTCCAGACAGTCCTCATATATTAAATATATTTATTAACTAGATATTAATCACGATTGTAAAATATGAACATTTCATATACAACTACTATGTGCCAAGACTGTTTTAGATGTTACCCAAAATGTGATGAGCAAGACTTTCAAGATCTCTGTTCTCAAGAAACTCATATTTTAATAAAGGAGACAGACAACAAAGAAGTAAACAAAAAATGCATATCCTCATCTTTTAAGAAGAGAATAAAAGAGGGGAGTAAAACAGAGTATCTGGAAGTAGAGAGAAAGGCAACATTCGGTAGGTGGCAATGAAAGGCCATTCTGAAGGCAAACGATGAGACCGAGAAGACAGAATGATACAGTAAGCTGGACCTCTCCTTCCACGCTTCCCTTCTCGTTTTGCACAAATGTACCAGGCAGTCTCTTGCTGCAGGACCTTGGCACTGGTTGCTGGAACATTCTCCTAGCAGTTATCTATATGGCTTACTCTTTCTTCATATGGGTGAAATGCCCATGAAAGTCTAGTTAAAAGGTTTGTAATGAACTAGTGGCTACTTGTACCCATTGCTGGACAATTTCAGTATCTCTACCTTCTACACAAGTTCATCAAGGCCTTCCTCTCCATATACAAAACTGAAATATGAAGAACCCTTGAGGCTGCCAGTTAGACATAGACTTCTTTATTATTTTGAACTTCATATCCATGAAATAAGTTTGAGTTGAAGCTGGGTTTCCTATACAAATTTTACTGCTACTTTAAAGAGTGAAATGTTATTTTGCCATTGTTTTCAAGGTTTCAGCACATGGTTTCTTATGTGTTTCCAGTGGAGTAATTTAATAATGATAGGTTATATAAATCTACATTAGTAGAAATCTTTCACCACCTTCCAAGTTTTCCAACTCCCCCTACTCCCCCAATAAAGAG
>PVJI01014911.1:0-42716 GCA_004026765.1 Micronycteris hirsuta
TAATCCCATGAATAATCAATCCTATGTAAATTGGCCCCTGATAAAAACCCTGGCTGGGCAAGCCACGAGGCTTTTTCCTGGAATTGGGAGGAATCAGCCACGTAGCCCCGGTATTACTTTCCCCGCGTGTCACGGTATGACACGCACCGAGTCACGGCAACCACGGGTGTCGGCAGGCCCGATCTACCCCGTGTCAACTATGGTACAATTACACAGTGGAATTCTAAGCAGCAGAAAGAAAGAAGGAGCTCCTATCCTTCACAGCAGCATGGATGGAACTGGAGAGCATTATGCTAAGTGAAATAAGCTAGGTGGTGAAAGACAAATACCGTATGATCTTACCTATAAGTGGAACTTAAGCAACAAAACAATCAAGCAGAATACAATCAGAGACACTGAAATGAAGAGCAAACTAGAGGGGAAGGGAGAGGGGGATAACCCAGGAAAGAAGGGGAAGAGTCATCAGGGAGAATGTGTGAAGGACCCATGGACAAGGCCAAAGTGGGGTAGGGCTGAGGATGGGAGGTGGGGATGGGTGGGACAAGGGAGAATGTTGGGGAAAGACAACTGTAGTTGAATAAGAATAAAATATATTTTTTTAAAGAACTGTTTTGAGAACAGGGGAAAAAACAGTTGTGATAAGCATAAAATTCCATTCTAAAGTTTGAAAAGTAGTTGGATTGTGGGAATCCACTGAAAGGTTTTAAGGAAGGAAGTGACAAGATTCAATGTATTTGATGGAAAGATTATTCAGGTCACTGTAAAGGATGAAAGGGAGTTGAGATAAACGGTAGTTTTAGAAGGCATTCATTAATTTTACTTTTGCTCTCAATTAACTATGTTACTGTTTTTATTTGCTTTTATAAAAGTATCCCAACATCTTACCATATCGTACACTTCATTTCCTTTTTAATAATTTTTTGCCAATAAAATGGAATCATGCATAGTTTGTTTCTGCATTTACAAACAGTGATTTAATTTATACACATGTAAAAGATTAAGGTTTGGAGCTCATTAATCCTAAATATGAGCATTTAGACAGGGCACCTCAAAAATTAGGTTTTGGGGCCCTGGCTGGTGTAGCTCAGTGCATTGAGCGCGGGCTGGGAACCAAAGAGTCCCGGTTCGATTCCCAGTCAGGGCACATGCCTGGGTTGCAGGCCAGGTCCCCAGTGAGGACCATGTGAGGAGCAACCATACATTGCTGTTTCTCTCCCTCTCTGTCTCCCTCCCTTCCCCTCTCTCTAAAAATAAAAATAAATAAAATCTTTTAAAAAAATTAGGTTTTGGAAGACTGACGCTTTCTTGTGCAGTTTCATCTTGGATAGCAAGAATAAAGTTTGCCTTGAAAAAATATCAATTCATATAGAGGTAAAATGCATGCTTACACAACACTATAAAAATAATGTGTTGTCTGGCCTTTTTGACAATATATGTTTATAAGTGAGTACCGTGCTTGTATTACATGTGAGCACATTTGGTAATCTCATTTTTTTTCTTTTGCATATTGTTTAAAAATTTCAGGGTGAAGCCTTGGCTGGTGTGGCACAGTGGATTGAGTGCCGGTTTGCAAACCAAATGGTCAACAGTTTGATTCCCAGTCAGGGCCCATGCCTGGGTTGCGGGCCAGGTCCCCAGGTGGCAGCATGTGAGTAGCAAGCACACATTACTGTTTCTTTCCCTGTCTTTCTTTCCCCATCTCTAGAAATAAATAAATACAATCTTTAAAAAGTAAATTTCAGGATATAGACTATTTCTATCTTGTACCGTTTTCTGCGGGAGCACGAACTTGCATATTTGGAAAACACATTTAGAGAAGATGGCTGCAGTGCAGTTCCTTGCACATCCTAATAGAATGTTATGCTTTAAATTTATATCGACTCTGATAATGTTGACAAAGTACTATAGCAAATAACATGAGTTTCTCTGCATAAATTAAATCATTAACTTCTTTTCCAGGAAGCAGATCTATAATTACAAATGGCTCATGTATTTTCCATTTCTAAAAACATGCAAGGGAAGTATGAAGAACTACACCAAAAAGAAAGCACCGTATCAACTCACATTTCTACAAATATTGCTAGGTAAGTTATGGCATAGCTGAAATCATATTGGCCCTGTCATCTGAAAGCCTTTGCTACTAATTTGTGTTGCTTGTTAGTTTTAGCAAACACCTCCATCTCTCCAAACTTCTATTATTACGTTAGTACACGAATTAAGACTAATTATTTTGTAGAATTATTCTGAGGATCATGTACGTAAAATACCTCACATTTTGAATGCTAACTTTAAAAGAAAGCTTACAATAAAATGATTCCAGATCTCCAGTTAAGTTTTTATTAGTGATAGCAGGCTTTGTTATAGAGCAAATGTTAGTAACTAAATAAGTAAATTAAGCATATTTTTTAACCATACAACTTTTCCCACCATGGCGTTTTTGCCTCCGAATGATCAAATGATCATTTTTTATTGCAATTCATTTCCATGACATCATTTCCATAGATAAAAAATATGGCAGCACCAAAGGGTAAGGTCTAATTTCGCTGTTGTGTCATCAGAATTTGGCACAATTCTTGGCACAGAACAGTGGTTCAATAAATATCATTATCTGTGAAGACAATTATCTTTCTTCACTTTTGTCATCATGGTTTAGTAAAAACAGTTAACGCGTTAGAAAAAAAATAAAACACCTACTTTTGGAAAACATCAACTCACCTGCTACTTTGACAAACAACATTTTCTCAGATCTTTTCATTCGAGTGCTATACTTATGAAGTAAAAGGTATTCTTCAAAGGAGTTCAGCAGCACCAGTGCACAAAGTAATTTATTGCTTCAATTGGAATTTTTACAAGGTCAATGGGGATAAAGAAAAATTTTCATTTTTTACTATCATGTATAAACCTTATCTGTTAAGGATACAGTCTAACTAGAGAACTATATTTTCAAAAAGAGCTAATAAACTTGTGCTTTGAAAATATAAGTGAAAAAAGAATGTAAAAATTATTTAATATGACATTCCTTGGCCTAACAATATTTATTACATGTACATCACCTTAAGTGCAGTTAAGGTGATATACTCCACATTTAACAGAATTGCCTTGCCTCCATTGGAAGAAGTTAAGAAAGGGCCACAGAATCCCAGGTGCTGCAGGTAGGACAGCCCCTTATTTGGAATCCAGGCTTCCATCACTAAAGCTCTGCCTTGCTGCTAGAACTGGTAGGGAGTTCCAGGAATACTGGTGCTTTGGATGAGATCGCAGGTTTCTAAGATGCCATGTCACGATTGAAACGAGTGAGAAAAGGAGTCTCAGAGTTCCGCATGCTTCTAACAAGGGCCACACCAACCCCTCCCTAAAATAACGTCAACTACCCATGTTTGTGAAACCTGAGGTAACACAGTACCTTTCTTGTTCCTCATTATTACTTCTAGACCTTTCTTTCCATTTTTCTCTAAGTATCTGAACTTTTTTTTAATCAAATTAAACCACCCTGTTCCACTTTGAAATCCTCCAAAACACCTTAACCACAACTTCTAATCCCGTGAAGATCCTGAATTCTGGCTTGCTACCACTCTTGGTATTTTCTCCTAAAATAATTTTTAGTCATTTCAATACCCAAATGGATTATATTTCCATCACATTCACCTTTCAATTACCTTATCTCTGTACCTTTGATGATCTTGTCTACCTCACTTCCTTAACAATTCATTCCTACGTTAGCGCCACAGAAGTACTCAATCGTACCCTTATTTTAAACTCCAGTTTCTTTTCTGACCACAACTTAATAATGCCTCACTCTCCCAAGTGCTTTAACTCCATTACTTCTATCATATCACACATCCTTATTAACTGCCTTCCGACCCTCTCAGTGTTTTACCTCCTTCCCTCTTTTCTAGCTTGAAACGAGATTAATATTATAATTATTTCTTTTCAGACAACTTCAGTTTCCTTGTCCCTTTCTTGCTACTGTCTAAACCATGAGACTAAAAATAAATAAATAATCATGCTGACTGTTCTCACTTTGAAATCATAACCGAAAACCTCGAGTGGATCTTTAATGATGTGAGCAACCAGATTTCATTTTCCTATTTCAGCCTCTCACTCACTCTCACAGACTTCAGTTTGGTTAGTTCTCCCATCTCATCAAACAGGCAGCCTCTCCTCTCACCACAAAATCAGTTGGTGACCTTGTGTCTATTAAAGTTGGAAAATGAAGTTAACCTATTAAAGTTAGCAATGATGTTAGAATAGATTTTCCACAAGTTTGCACCTACATTTACCCATCTGATAAAATCTATGGTCACTCTTGAACTATCATCCTGTTATTAGAGATAAACTGCCCTTGACCCTAACTAAAGCCCAACCTTCTACATATATATTAGATTCTGTCTACTTTTAAGAACATACTTCCAGCCTTGTCTTGCTTCTTTTTCATCATCAATTTTTATATTCAGCTGGATCACTCGTATTAGATGGTAAATATGTTTTGTTCCTCCTTTAAGAAAATAAAAACCTTTCTTAACTCTACAATTGTCTCTAGTTACTGCCCTATATATCAGCTTTCATGAACAGCAAAACCTGTTATCCTGCTCTTCTATTTTCATTCTTCTTCTGTAAGGTTTCAAAATTTAGATTTTATTAAGTATGTCACAAATATGTAACATGAGTGCGGGTATGGCTTGCATAAGTCTAGTAGCACAGACTGGCTTATAACCACTATCCATGTCAGGGAATAAGAATTTGCAGACACTCAGAAATCCTCCACTATACCCTCTTAATCACAACCCCTTCTTCTCATTCTTAGAGCTACTACTGTTTTGACTCAAAGTATAACCACTTTCTCACATTTTTTCCCACAGTTTCCTATTATGTCTGAAGCATCTTCTCATTGGCTTGAGCCTCACTCTCTCTATAAATGTCCCTTTCAATTTCACCAATGATGTACATGTTGCTAAACTGAATGAGTCTTCATCTTGGTTAATGTATCATTATTTAACTACTAATATCTACTTCTCAAACACCACACTTCTTTCTTACTGAACTGACCACTCAATCTTCTTTATTATTTTATTTTATTCACTGACATCATCATCAACCTCATCCTGATTATTAATATTACTGTAAGAAACATATAAGAGAAATCTGCCCTCAAGTTTTTAAGTGCACAGTACATTATTGTCACATGCACATTGTTTTAAAGAACATTATCTGAAACTTTTTCATCTCTTGAGACTCAAATTCTTTTCCCATTGACAGTAACTGCCCATAGTCCCTGATAACCACTATTTTATTTTGTGCTTCTATGTATTTGACTACTTTAGCTACCTCATGAATGAGGAAACATGCAGTATTTCTTTTGATTGGCTTATTTCACTTAGCAAAATGTCCTCAAGGTTTATCTATGATATACAATATGGTAGAATTTCCTGCTTTGTTAAAATTTAACAATATTACATTGTTGGTATTACCATACCATATTTTCTTCCTCAGTTTATCCATTGATGGACATTTAAGTTGTTTCTGCCTCTTGGCTATCATGGATAATTGACACAGGGGTAAAAATACCACTTCAAGATCCTATTTTAAATTATTTTGGATAAATATCATACCCAGAAATGGAATTGCTGGATCATATGGTACTTCCAGTTTTAACATTCTGAGGATCCATGCTATTGTTTTCCATTTTGGTTACACTATTTTAGAGTTGTGGGAATAATGCACAAAGGTTCGAGTCTCCAATTTCTGCACATTCTCACTAGCATTTATTTTTGTTTTTGTTTGTATGTGTGTTTTGATAATATCTATCTTAACAGATGTGAAGTGACATCTTATTGTGGTTTTGACTTGCATTTCCTTGGTAAATAGGGGTGCTGAACATCTTTTAATAAAGCTGCTAACTACTTGTATGTCTTCTTTACAGAAATGTCTATTTAAGATCTTTGCTCATTTTTTAACTGAGTTATTGTTTTTTGTTGTTTTTGTGATGAAGTTGCAGGAGTTTCTTATATTAATGCCATGTCAGCTGGGGGAGGGGGTGTTATAAGGGGACTAATGAGAATGGAAAGAATACAACAGATATTAAATCAAAAAATAATAAGCTTTGCACAGTGGAAGATCATAGCCAATGAGGTTTATCTGAAGGGTGATTATTGTTAATTGAAAGAATAAAATAAAATAAAGAAAAAATAATGACAGAAAACTTCTTTAACTTGGTGAAGGAAATAGACATACAATCTCTTGAAAGTACAGAGAGTCCTAAACAAGATGAACCCAAAAAGACCCTCACCGAGACACATCATAATTAAAGTGCCAAAGATTAAAGACAAAAAGATAATCTTAAAAGAAGGAAGTAAAGAGTAGTTACCTACAAGAGAGCTCGATAAAAATGTCAGCTGATTTCTGAAAAGAAACTTTGCAGGCAGGAAGTGATTGACAAGAAATATTCAAAGTAGTAAAAAGCAAGGAGCTACAACTAAGATTACTTTAGCAAGCAAAGCTGTCATTTACTACAGATAAAGAGCTTCCCAGGCAAGAACAAGCTTTAGGAGTTCATCACCACCAAACCAGTATTATATGGAATGTTAAAGGACCATTTTTAAGTAGAAGAAGAAGAAAAAAAATATGAACAATAAAATGGCAATAAATACATATCTATCAACAACTGAATCTTTTTTTTTAAGATTTTATTTATTTTTTTTAGAGAGAGGGGAAGGGAGGGAGAAAGAGAGGGAGAGAAACAGCAATGTATGGTTACCTCTCACATGGCCCTCACTGGGGACCTGGCCTGCAACCCAGGCATGTGCCCTGACTGGAAATCAAACCTGGACCCTTTGGTTCCCAGCCCACACTCAATGTAATGAGCTACACCAGCCAGGGCCAACAACTGAATCTTAAAAACAAAATAAATGAACAAGCAGAACAGAAAGGAATCAAACATAGAGAACATTTTGATGGTTGCCAGATTGGTAGGGTATTGGTGGGGGTGGGTGAAAAATTTGAATGGATTAAGAAGTACAAATTGGTTGTCATAAAATAGTCATGAGGATGTTAAGTACAACACAGGAAATACAGCCAAAAATACTTTAATAACTATATATGGTGTCAGACGGTGCAAGATTTATTAGGATGACCACTTAATAAGTTATGTAATATCGAATTACTGAGGTGTACACCTAAAGCAAATATAATAACATATGTCAATTAGAACTGAAAATAAAAAGTGATTAATAAATTACAGCTATTTCCCAATTTAATTATATTTATTCTATTGATAAAATAAATTGACCATATATGTGTGAGTCTATTTCTGTAATCTTTATTCAGTTTAATTGACCTATATAACCTTCATATGCCAATATCATACTATCTTGATCTAGATTACAATTAATTTCTTAAATCAGATATTGGACATATTCCCACTTCATTTTTCTCTATTAAACAATATTTTTGCTGATTATCAATCCTTTTCATTTTCATATATATATGAGAAATATATGAAGATGATCCCCAATGGGCCTCACCTCCTCTTCTTGGCCTTGATAAAAACACCACTGTGGAAATGAGGATATTATTTCCATGACTCTGAGTAATGCTAGCAGAATCTCTCTCAATGATCAATGTAAGTTGGGGAAGCCTGAATGGCAAGAGACTAAGGATGACTTCTGGTCAACAGCCAACTATCAACTGAGACCTTTAGTCCAATAGACCAAAAGGAAATTTCAGTTCACCTACAACCCCGTAAGTGATTTCGAAAGCAGATTTTTCTCCAGGTAAGCACTGGCTGGCACTGGATTGTGGCCATAGAGACAATGAAGCAAAGGAATAGGTAAGGTGTCCTTGTACTTCTTTTTCATTTTTTTTAATTTTATATATTTATTTTTAGAGAGAGGGGAAGGGAAGAAGAAGGAGAGGAAGAGAAATATTAATGTGTGGTTGCCTCTCACACGCCCCCTACTGGGGACCTGGCCTGCAACGCAGGCATGTGAACTGACTGGGAATCCAACCCGTGAACCTTTGGTTCACAGCCCATGCTCAAGCCACTGAGCTACACCAGCCGGGGCAAGTGCCCTTGTATTTCTAAGCCACAGAGACTATAATTTAATAAACACAAATTGCTTACAGGTGATAAACTTGTGGTAACTTAATACACACCAATAGATTATTGATATTCCAATATGTTTTAATATCAAGTTCTCAAATTCTACAAGAAAACAAAAACAAAATCTGATGTCATTTTGTTAGCAGGTTTGCTTTTAATTTCCATATCAATACAGGGAGAATAGATACCTTTAAAATATTGAGTCTCCTAATTAAGAAACATATTATATTCTCCTGCTTAGTTGGTATTTCTTTAATTTCTCAAAATAGTTCATACTTTTCAAGATGTAGTTTTTGAATACATGTTAAATATTTATGTATTTTACTCCTTTGATATTATTGTAAATGATCATTGTTAATTTTGTTTTCCCATTGGTTATTGCTCATCTATAGAAATACAATATAATTTTGTATATTAGTCTCATATCCTGTGCTATTGTTACATTTACTTACATTATTTTTCATAGTTTTTTTAAATTTTCTGTATGCACAGGCATGTTAATAGATACTGAAGGTAGTTTTACTTCTTTCTTTTCAAACTGCATAATGTTTGTCTTATTTATTTGTTTATTTGCCTTATTTAACTAGATAAGACCTCCAATTTAATGTTGTATGGAGATGGGAAGAATAAGCATCATTGTCTCGTTTTTGATCTTTAAGAAAACATATTTAATCTCGCACCATTAAATGTAATATGTTAAGTGTTGATTTTGTGTTTTTATAGATACACTTTATCAGGTTAAGGTTAAACCTTTCATTCCTTTATTGCTAAGAATTTTATTACTGAGCAGATTGTCAATTTTGTCACATGTCTTCTATATTTTTATTTGTTTTGAAAATATACTTTATTTTTATGTTTATTTTTTGTTATTTCTGTTTAACATGTGTATTATTAAATAATCACAATTTAAATAAATGACATTATACAGTGTCCTATGTAATCTTAGATTGTTAAATTGATAGATTTCAAAATTGCCTTTCCCACCCCTTATATAAGCTATATCTGTCACATATTTTACATATACATGTGCTATATATATTTAAATATATATAACAATATAGATGTCATTTATAGTATATGTAACTATCGAAAATAATTTTACGTTAAAATAACATTGTAATAAGATCATTACTATTTTTCCTTTAAAAGCCAATATATATTAAACGAATTCAAAATATAAAATACATAAAATTGTTTATTTATATGTTTACCATTTCTAGTTTTCATCATTCTTTGTATAAATTCAAATTTCTATCTGGCATTCTACCTAAAAAAATGCTTTAGTATTTCTTATGGTATGGCATGCTGGTGATGATACTATTATCATTATTTTCCTGAAAATGTCTTTATTTTACATTGATTTCTAAAGGATGTCTTTGCTGGTTATAAAATTCTATATTGGCAAATTTCTAAAAAATAATTTATAACTTTAAAGATGTTTCATTCTCATCTTACGTACTTGGTAATGACAACTGTGTTGTTGTCTCTGCCTCTTTGCACATAATACCCTTTTTTTCCTTCTTCTTATGTTTTTTTACAGTTTTTTTTGTTCTGTTTTTTGGTTTTTTGTTTTGTTTTGTTTTGTTTTTAGTGAATCATCATCTACCTGGGACTATTTATTTTCTTAAAGAGTTCACTGAACTACTTAAGTCTGAAAGTTTACAATTTACAACCATTTTCTTTTAGATTATTACTAAACTTAATATTGTTCCAAGTTTTCCCTAAAGATCTGTTTATTTTTTTTATATCCCCATTCAGTGATTTTTTTATGGTTCCTTTTGCTTTTACTTCAAGTATAATGATCTATATTTTTAACAATATTTAATCTGAGTCAGTAACAGTTTTTTTCATTTTTATAATTTTTATTTATAGAAATATCATTTGGTATTTTTGATATTTTCCATATCTGACAGATTTCAGGAAAAGTTTCTTCCTTTTGATGGTTGAATCTTATGTCTTTCAACCTTGTGTGACCTCTGGGAATTTTTATCTTAAACCTCCCCAGTTTATACCTGATCAAAGGATATTTCTACTTGCACATGCATGGCTTATGACTCAGCGACAAACAAAGGAGGATTGATTCCCTTGCAGATTTCAGGAGCCAGTCCTCTACATCGCTCTATTCTCCCAGGCAGTCTGTCTCACAAAGTAAAGCTGTCTCCATTTTCCTGAACTTAGAGCTCTGTTTTTCATCTTAGCCAGGCCTCTGTAATCTGTGTTGACACCGACACTGAACTGAGGTTTGGAAACTGCTTCCAAACAAAAGTCAGGGCATTGCGGGACTCACTTCACTTATTATTTTTTTTTTCTTCTCAATAATAACACTGTTATTTTTAATATTTTTCAGTTTTTCTTAAAATTACATTAAAAAGCTAAATCCACTTCCAATCAATATGTTAGGACCATAAGCTCAATACTCTGACATTCTTTGTTTATTATAGTCTGATTTTTACTAAACTCAATGGAGTAGAGATTTCTGTCATCTTTGTGCTTCACCATATGTCCACTGTGCCAAGATTATCTTGCATGCAAGTCCTGACTACATATTTGTTGGATGCACATTTGTGAATATATGTGAAAGAACTGGTTACTACGCAAAGTAGTTAATTATATGTCATTCATATAGTATATAGTAGCAATTTTAGACCCAAAGAGAAATGCTAGCATCAACTTTCCTTCCTCAATCATTACTAATTTTCCCAAATAAATTAGATCACCATATGCTTATCTTGAGGTAGTTGGTATACTACAGTAATGACCAAAATACACATTTGAAATGCTATAATTGCATAAGGGTAGAGTATATACCCTGAAACAAAGTAACCACACAGTGGCTCCATATAGATAGTAATATTTATCTATAAAATCTATATAGACTGCTTAGATCCAGAGTCAATAGTAGACCAATTTAAACTGTCAATACAGATGTTCTCAAGTAATAGATGTGATACCCTGGGTTTCACATAATTTTTGTCTTTTTGTATATTCCATCGATAGCATTTGCTTTAACAACACCAGGCATCCTATTGTACCCAGTCTATGTGGTATGGTCTGGAAATTCAACTCATATTTCTAATGCTTTTACAGAAACCACAGCCTTTGACTTTATACTATCAGCTACCAACTTCAGCATTCTGCCAAGAATTGGCTAAGTACATCTAAGTGCATACTTACTATGAAAATCTAAGGAATCAGAACTCCCATTTCTGGCTATGGTAAAATGGCAAGGACAGAATTGACCCTCCCACTTTAAACACTTATGACAGAAGACAAAACATTTGCAACAGCAGTTTTCAAATATTGAGTGACATTCAATTCAAGATAGTGACACCTAGGAGAAGAGACACAAGTGATGAAATGAATGATTGACCCACTTATTGTCTGGTAAGAATTTTCAGGATATAATGGAGAGAAGAAGAACCTGAACAGAAATGAGCAGTCCTGAGGAGACAGAATCCGAAGTTATGGAAGGACAATGACTAGATTTTGGGGGGTGGGTCAAACTCTGCAAAGGAAGAGGCTGCATAAGGAGATAGCTCCAGAGATATGTAGAAACATGCCTTTCAGTCTATGGTTTAGACTGTATTACTTTGTGTTAGAAGGAAAATATCTGAGAACAAAAAGAAAAAAACAGAAAAAGAGTAGATAAAGAATTTTAAAGACAAAAGGTATTTTTTGTTGCTACCAGCCAGAAGGGAAAGACCTCCAAATCCACAGGGAATTGAATAGAGTCCTTAGAAGAGCATTATTAGTTCAGTAGTGCGGTTAATAATCCCACTGTTACTGTGAGATTTAAAAGTTTAAAAGCAAGCCCCAAAGGAAAAAACTAATCCTGAGAACATAAAGTGATTTCTTAAAGTAAAGCCCCCAAATATTTAAAGATAATAAAGTACCACCCAATGTAACATCTACATTGCATTGTATCTAATTAAAAATACTAGCATGAAAAGAGGCAAAATATAACATAACCAGAGAACATGCAAATGTTAAAAAAACGAGTATGGAACCTAATCAACAAAACAAATAAGCAAGCAAAATATAACCAGACACATTGATATAAAGAACAAACTGACAGTAACCAGAGGGGAGGGGCAAAGGGATAATGGGGGGAAATAGGTGAAAGGCCATCAAGGAACATGTATAAAGCACGCATGCACAAAGCCAAAGGGGGTAGGTTTGAGGGTGGGAGGTGGGGGTGGGTGGGGCAGGGGGTTATAGTGAAAATGGAGACAACTGTACTTGAACGACAATAAAATTTTTTTAAAGAATGCCATATAAATGGAATCATATAGTAAGTGACCCTTTAATATTGGCTTTTTGCTCAGTATAATAAATGCCTTTGAGACAAAAAAAAATACAAAATATTTTGTTTGGATGTTTCACAAGTTATTGGATAGCTGTTAAAATTATATATGTATGGTTAAAAAAAGTGAATATGAGAAGGAAATTAATGGAAGACAGAAAAAAGATTCAAATAGAACTTCCAAAAATGCAATATATATTACCTGGGATGAAAAATACATTATATGGGATTCACTTCAGGTTATTCACTAGAGAAATAAAGATCATTGAAATTGAATATATAGTAATAGAAACTTCCAAAATGAAGTACAGAAAAAAGAAAGATGAAAAATAAAGACCATCAGGATTTTGTAGAGCATATTGAAATATGGTGTTAAAGGAGAGCTCTACAAATACCCTGGACTGCCAGAAAGATGAACAAGTGGGCCCTTGAACAAATAAGCCTGAAACGTCATTGGAAGCACAAATGGCAAAACTGAAGCTATCCTGCTTTAGACACATAAAGACAATAATGTTGGGGCCAATAGAAGCCAAAAGGAAAAAATGATCACCTATGAAATGAATTGACTTCATAAAAGAAGCCATTGGCATGACTCTGTAGGAACCAAGCAGGGCTGTTGACCAACGGACATTGTGAACATCACTCATTCACAGGCTTGCCAGGAGTCAGAGTCGACGCAATTGCACATAACACATCCATTACCCATCTAACGTGGGAAATTTCACCACTTACACCATATTCCTCAACAAATGAAGGGATGCCTTTCTTTCCTCCTGAAGTAGTCCATATTGTTATAAAAGGGCTGAACATCATTAGTGAGAGTCTATATGGTCATATTTTTTGATGAGCAGCTATCAGAAATGACTGGCATGTTATTTAGAATTTATATTTATGTCCACTTAAATACATTTCAAGAATTTTTGAGTAAATTTGTAATTCCAGAACAAGCAATTATATTCTTTACTTAACTTCCATAAAAGAACTGCTTCAGAAAAAAGTAATATGCTTTTAATGGAGTACATTTTCAACTGCAGTGCCTTGATTTTTGATAGTTTTAATTTTATTTCTTTGTACAGTAGCTATTATCCTAGTTTCTTTTTTCAGTGAATTTCAGTAAGTGTCACAATCATTTCCCTCCATCATTGCCTTTGAAAACACTGAGGCTCTATAAGCAATGTCTAACACAACAGTTATGCATCCCTTATGCACACTAACTCTTTGCACACTTTTATCTAGGTGACATTCTGTCTGAGCCTCTAAGATTCCCTGTAAGAGTCAAGAGGGTGAATAATAGCATATATTCTCTACTCACTAGTGAAGCATTCACCCACATATGCTTCTGTCACTTGTCTGGCTTTATTTCAAATTAAAATCTTTGTTTCACTTGAAAAAAGTTAACTTTCTGCATATACTGTACAAGGTCTATCTAGATCACCGTATTCTATTAAAAAATTAAGTATTGCATTATCTGAATTAACCTTCAATTTTCAAACATCTTTTCTATGGATTCATATTCTAATATGTTAAGATTTTCTTAACAATAAAAGTATTTCATATAAAAATAAATAGTTTCTTCTCTATTTTTAACTTTTAAATTGTGTTACTAAATCCTTCATTGCTAGATAAATGTGTATTTTTGCCAGCATCCAAAATTCTGCAAAGGACAGATATTCCCTTAATTTCCAAGTCACTCTCTTTATGAGTTCTGTTTTCACCACTAAATAATAAAATAATTTACTAAATTTGCATGTTGAATGCTATATTTAAACTTTTTAAACTATATTAATAATCAGAATTTTATAACTGAGCTTGCATGTATACGCTTTCCCTCAATTATAGAGAAATTCCTTACCACCCTTTGTCAGAATATAAATTGCAGTATAATAACAATAACTCATAAGAGAGAATAAACAAGGCAAGCATATTCTATTCCAAAATTCAGAGTATATCAGGCTTGAATGGCCATGTAATTGCATTAAAACCTTCATTTGTTAACTTTTTTGGTTCCAATTTTTCCTTCAGAAAAGTATAAATTTCTTCATCTTTTGAGAGTATTTCTAAAATTTGAAATTCAATTACTTGGTTTTTCAGTAAACAATGCATAGTATGTCGGTGCTGTTATGAATCTTGTTGTATCAAACATAAGACAGAGCTTGTATTTGTCAAGATTTTCCAGAAAAACAGAACCACTAGGAGATATATCTATATCCATCTATATCTATATCTATCTATATCTATATCTAATATATATCTATATCAATCTATATATCATCTAATCACCCATATCAATATCATCTAATCATCTATATCATCTGTGGCTGTCTATACATCTATTTCTTTATCAATATAAAATTATTTTTAAAAATAGCTCATTTAATTATGGAAGCTAAGAAATCCCATTATCAGCTGAAGACTCGGGAGAGCCCGTGTGGTGGCCCTCTTGGCAGCAGAAGAGCACCAGGTGTTGGTACAAGCACCAGTGCTAGAACGGTACAAGACTCAGACTGGACCTTAGTTCAGCATTCTTGGCACTTGAGTTTTGGCTAAGAAAGAATTCAAGTCAAGACTCAAACTATAAGAGAAAGTTTATTTAGAAAGTCACAGAGGTAGGCGAAGTGAGCTGTAGAAGACAGGGGCAGAGAAAACAAGTTAGAGGGACAAAATAAGGGCCCTTGGGCTTAGCAGAAAGAGAGAGGCAAGGAAATGCACCTGGGTGAAGAGGGTGGGGAGGATCAAAGGCATGCTCCGAAGAGACCACCAAACTGGGTCCTCTGTCTTGAAGGTATTTATTTGGAGTTCTCAGGGGTGGGTCCCAATAGAATATTTCTCAGCTTTCCAGGTATGTCCTTTTGAGGTCCTGGTCTCTGCTGATTGGTTGATGCCAGGGCAGGGGTCATTAGACATTGTAGCTTGTTCTGATGTCAGTCATGGCTTTGCCCCTTCTGATCTTGCTGATTTTCTGGGCCTGGAGCTAGACACAACTGAGGCCTAGATGCTATCTCCAGCTTGACCAAAACTCCATCTCTGTGATCAACAGAACCAAGGTTTGGCTTCCAAGATCATTTGTTGTGGATTATAACCTCATTGTACTGAAAGCTTAATGCTTAAAGGACCAGTCATGCAAGGGCTTGTATGGGAGTCATCTAAAGCTATTTTCTGTCCCCCTTGCTCCTCTTCTAAGTATGTCTACTAAATAACCAGTGACATGCCAAGAGAGGAAAGGTCATAGGAGAGTCTTAGCCACATGACTGTTGACATGAAAGTCCAGGGGTTCTAAACCACATAGAGAGTAATATGCTAGACGATGAAAGGACACCCTGGAGCTGATGTCCCTGTTTTCCCAGTTTTACCTGTTGCTAGGCACCCAGAGATTTTTCCCTAGTGACCTCTTGTACCTGCCCTGTGATCCTCACTCTGCTCATGCCTCACTGCCTACTACAGTTCCAGTCCACATCTGAAGGCCTGAGACCCAGAAGAGCCAGTGGTGTAAGTTCCAATGTGAGTGCAGGAGAAGACAATGTCTCAACTTAAAAACAGCTAGAGAGATAAAATTTTCCCTCTGAAACCAAGAAAGCCACATTTTCGTTGCCTGTCATTACCAGAACCAATATACTTATTGAGACAAAGATTGAATCTTTAAGGGTGCTTTATTCAGATGCTGGGGATCTGAGAAGATGGTGGGTTATGTACCCTAAAAACCATCTTAACATCTCATCTCAAGCCAACCTCTTTATAAAAAGAAGAAAAGATTTGCTAAAGGGTTTGGAAAAAAAAAAAGATTAATCAGATAGGAGTTAGAGTCACATGATTCTCCTAGCATTTCTGTATCTGCTGATCAACGGGACACAATGTCTTAGATGCCATCTCAATTGCTTGCAGACACCCCGCCCCTCCAACACACACCCTGGGGCAAAGCTTGAATTGTTTGTTGGCCTCCTGGAATCATGTAGGTCATACATTCCAGTTCCTGCAGTGACAGCTTTCCAAGGGTATTAATCACTTAAGCCTATCAACTATAGCTAATGCTGAAATCTTTAACTTTTGAGTTCTCCTATCACCTTGTTGCATCCTATGTTCTATTTAGGCCTTCCAACAGATTGGATGGGACACCCTTCCACCACATTTGGAGGGCAATCTGCTTTCTCAGTCTGCCAGTTCCAATGTTAATCCTGTCTAGAAATGCCCTCAGGTACCCATACAGCGTAATGTTTAACCAACTATTTGGTCTCTCCCTGTTACAGTCAAGTTAGCACATAAAATGAATCATCAAAAGCCCCTAGGAAGGATAATGGTGATAACCCCTATTTGTTCCTAAGTGATGGCACAGGGACGAAACTAGAAGGAGACTGAAGACATTACTATAATATATTAATTTATAAATGTTTTTAGGGTATTTGAAATACTTTCTAATTTAAGCTCTCCTTTTGTAGTCATGTGTTATTGAGCAAAGTAAAACAACATATTTTAGGCTAAGTGACCAATAAGATATAACTGCTTACTTCAGAGAACCATTATAAATACCAAATTAAATATATTTTGTTTCATAAACTTGTTAAATCATTTTATTGTTTTATCTTAATTTGAGAGTCAACTACTTATTTGTCCACTGAACTGGCAGCCTAATGACAATTATCCATTGCCTTACAACTTAATACAATGCAATGATTGTAATTCAATATAACTTTTGATAAATTTAGTGTTTCTTATGTCATCAAATAACCCCATTACAGCACTGTACCACAATTCCGGTGTTAATAGACTCCAAAGTAACCCCCAAGCACAACAAAGGGGAAGCTTAAACTCACTATAATTAAAAAGGATATAATTAGACAATAAGTAACCTATAAGCAGAGAAATCTTTAGGCCTGGGCTAGATTCTGAGTAATTATACAAGTAATTTTCCAACACAGCCCCTAGTAGGACTTTGTAACCATTACCACTAGTAAGGGATATTATTAAAAAAAAAAAAAAATCCACCGTAGATATTAAGTCAGTCAAGACCACAGAGTCATTGTCTTAGCACAAAGTTCTACAATGGCTTCAAGGCTGGTGCTCTCGCAAAATACTACAGCATGAAACTAGAAAAGTTAAAAACTTTTAGCCTGCAGTCTAATTTTTAACTACTTGAAATTATAGCCAATAAATATTTAGTTTTGCATACAAATGAATTTTTCAATTTATGTCCAGCTTGAAATTATGTGGAAATATTCTGAGACTTCAGAATACATAATTTATTTATAAACGTATGTTTCAAAATAATTTTTTATTTCTGTTACTAGAATTTCTTTTCTTATTTTTATTTTCTTTTAATGTGGTTGATTGAAATTTGCCATCTCAAGAAGACTTATTATTACTTTTTCTAAAAAATCTTTTTCTTGGCCCTGGCTGGTATAGCTCAGTGGATTGAGCTGTGAACCAAAGCATCGCTGGTTTGATTCCCAGTCAGGACACATGCCTGGGTTGCAGGCCAGGTCCCCAGTATGGGGTGTGATAGAGGCAACGATACATTGATGTTTCACTCCCTCTTTTTCTCCCTCCCTTCCCCATCTCTCTAAAAATAAATAAATAAAATCTTAAATATATATATATATTTAATTATATATTAAATATATATACAATTATATATATCTTAATTAATTATATATAATTATATCTATATATAATTATAATATATAATTATATATATATATCTTAATTATATATATATATAATCCTTTTCTCTACTAAACTAAAGGCTTATGGCTGGTAGGAACCATACCATTAAATATTTCTGGCCCATGAGTTGATTAGCTGATTCTAATAAAATGAATTCTTTGGACAAATTAAATAACAAAATATTTAAATGGACAAAAATTTAAAAAAATTAAACAGGAGTAAACCAAAATAGGGAAATCAGAGCATCAGAATAAGATATATTACTGTTTGAAGCATCATTCTTTGAATATTCCTCCAAAAATCTAATGTCCCTAAAATATAAATAGTTCTTCTGTTAATAAAAACTTCCTGGTCAAACCATAGAAATGAATAACATCTTAATTTATTTGATGCATTACTAAAAACACTTGTAGTGTTGTGTACCTTTGAATTTCCAAGAAGCAAGATATGGTATTAAGAGTTTCTCAAAATTATTTAGTGACAGCCAGTTTACCATCTAGAGTATGATAATACCCTATAAAACACAGTTTTAAAATGTGTAGTCCAAAACCTTAAATTTATAAGGCACTTTCTTTGTACTGGAGCACTAGATTCTACTAGCTTTAAGAGCTTTAACAATCATTTTTCTCATTAAAACACTTTGCATCCTTCCCTACCAACACATACAAAAATACACACACACACACACACACACACACACACGTGTGCATCATTATTTCAGCTGGAACCAACATTGACTTGTATCAGGAAGATTTTCTCAATCATTCGACCCAGTTGCATATTCTTCACTACTCATCTATTCCTAACTTCCCAATGATAACTATTATTGTGCTACTACTTAAAATTACAACATGTTTATTTTAAACCCTGAGGCTGGAATAAATTTTATTTTAATAGCTTAAAACTTTGCACCTAATGAACTTTAATAAAATTTTGAATGACTACAAGAATGTTTTCAGTATCAACATTATTATGTATAATTTCATTAAGCAAATAAAGGAGTTCTGTGTGAAAAAATAATATATTTAGAAAAAATAAAGAGCCTGCTATTGATGCAACAATTTGGTGGGAGACGTTCCCTTCAATTCTTCCCCCACCCCCAACTTCCTATAAAGAGAACAAAGAGGTAATGAGGAAAGCTAAACCCTATATACAGAATTGGAGTCTTGACTACGCATCTTGTTAATTCCAACCGTGCACATAGATGTAATTCAACACTGGATTTCCCTAAAACATGGATAGACAATCACACCATAGTCTAAGATCAAGATGGATAGAGAAATAAGGGCTTGTCCATAAAGTGGGTGACTTCTCATGATGGTGCACCTGGATGCTACATATTACGGTGCATTCGAAGAGTATAAAAATATATGCCATTATATGTGAATCTTAGAAAATGCACCCACCTAGGTAGCCATTTGAAAAATATGGGGGGAAGAGCAGGGAAATTGACACTAGGATAGCAATCAGGGCAAATATTTACCACAATTTGCAACATGATAGTCCAATGCCAATAAAAGTTTAAACCAGAACAATAATGTCAGTGCTGATGAAGTGATTCCACTTAAACCTTTGCAACATTTCACACTCAAATCTGTCATCTCTTTCTCTGAAGTAACTGTGTGCTCATACTGCTCCTAAAAGCTGAGTGGTTTAGGCTGTATATGGCTAATTAAGTTCCATGACAATTTCCCTCCGTATATTTAGTTTGGGATTTTAAATTCTCATTATCACACATACCCAGCCCCCTGCACCATAGATGCTTTAATATAGGCATGGCAGAAAGCCACAATTTTAAAGGTTAAGGCTCTGCCTACATTACCCCCACTGGAGTTTCGCTGCTAAGAGGCAATAGAAATCTGCTTAACTTGCAATTGCTTACATTTAATTGTATGAGCAAATCCATTTCTTGAAGTACGAGTCTTGAGTGCCAGGAAGACTCATATACACTTGATGGAAACATTTAGTCTCAGAATATCCCATGTTAATACTTTAAAAGTTAAGACTCATTTTATGGAACATAATTTGGTGTGGTGAAGAATATCTAATGAAGAGAATAACTTAACAGGATAACATTGGGAATGCAATTGGCCCATATTCAGTCTTTCAGTAGATGAGGAATGTATTATAAAATTGTATTTCCAACAGAATAAATACAAAGTTTCACTCCTACTGTTATCAGCCTCCCTTTAGATTATTTTCTCTCTTCTTTTCCCAACCCCAGGGCAATTCAGAAGATTTCAAACAAAAAGAAACCAGGCTTAAAAGAGTTGGGCAGCCCTGACAGGCCCATCCACCCAGATATGATTAAGTAAAGCTAGAGAGCCACAGCTCCAAGACTCAGTGACATGTCTAACACTTCATGGGGGGACCAGGATGCTAATAAAGATTTCGGAACTCTTTGTTTAAGATCTCACAGCAACTATGACTTCATTTTCTATTTATTAGAGGATTATTTTTCTAGCGGCAAAACTGGAATTCAGACTATGAGGGCGTCTTGCATTCAATATGGTTGGAAGTTTTGTTACCAAAGAAACAGGCTGGCTATGGTGTTGAATATTAGAATTCAAATGTTGAAGTTACTGGACTATATTAATTAAAGTAGTTAGTAATCTTATTAATCAAATTACAGTGACTCTTTAAATAATCGATTAGTTTAGCAATGAGCTAAATTGCACACAGAAGAAAATGCATGACTTTTTTTCTATTTGTGGCACTTAAGAATACACAGTATAATATGTTTTACAGTTTTCAAGAGCCATGCAAAAAGAAGTATGCTTAAATTATTTGTGAAAATACTCTTTCTGCTTTATATTTTATTAATGAGATAAAAAGTAATAATTTGTGATTGTTAAACTATAACTGTGTATGGCCCACTAATCAAAAGAATAACATTAAGTGTAATAAACATTATCTTCAACATGATGAAGTAGATCAGTTTTATATCTTTCTGTCTTTTGTAGTCGAAACATTTGAGTAACTGATTATTTTATTTCAGAAATAGTTTAAGAGCCCGGCTGGTGCAGCTCAGTGGATTGAGCGCGGGCTGGGAACCAGAGGGTCCCGGTTCGATTCCCAGTCGGGGCACATGCCTGGGTTGCGGGCCAGGTCCCCAGTGAGGGCCATGTGAGAGGCAACCATAATTGTTCTTTCTCCCTCCCTTCTCCTCTCTCTGAAAATAAATAAATAAAAGCTTAAAAAAAACAAAAGAAATAGTTTAAGAATACTTCATTTCTACATAGACTGTGGCCAGTTTATTCAAAAAGAAGTCGTGGGGAGTTAATTTGCAAATGTGACCCCTGTAAATACAGACAGTAAGTGGTATGAATATCTGTTATTTAAAAACTAATTTGCCTTGTCCTGGTCTCAGATTCCTAAGACGATTTCTAAATTCTTGGAATTTTCAGAAGGGATGGAAGTGTCTGTGATATTCATGGTGGACTCCGGGACCATGACTGAGTCTATGCTAATGAGGTGATTCAAAGTGGCCCATAGACACTTTAAGGATGGAAGCTGGCCAGACCCAAAAAACTAACCATATTATTAGAGGCTTGGGGCTTTGAGCCACTTGATATTTGTCTGAACTCCAGGGAGGAGAAGGGGGCTGGAAACTGAGTTCAAGCAGGTGGTCAATGATTTAATCACTTATATTTATGTAATAAAACCCCACTAAAAACCCTAGACATCTAAATTTGATAGGGGGTCCTGGGTGGTGAGACATACTAATGTGGTGGGAGGATGAGGTGTTCTGAGGACATGAATGCTTTGTACCTGGACCTGCCAAACCTCATTCTATGCACCTCTTCATCCAACTGGTCCTGATTTGTATCCTTCAAAATAAAATTCTCCACATAGCACTTTCTTAAATTCTGTGAGTAGTTCTAGTGAATTATTGAACCTGAGAAAGTCGTGTGAACCCTGAAGTTGTAGACAGTAATCAGAAGTGTGAGCAGCCTTGGAACCCCTGGCATGAATATGTTGCTGGTGTCCAAAGTGAAGAAGGTTTTGTAGAAGACATTGCCTTTAACCCGTGAGGTCTGCTAACTCTGGGTAGCTAACATCAGTACTGCAGTACAGTGTTCTACTGCTGCCAAGGAAGAAACTGTCTGATGTGTATTGAAGGTCCGTGTCCACCCAGCATCATTATGTGATGGGTCCAAGCAGGAAACAAAACCCCTGTGGACAGTGGGAACATCGGAACCCCACTGTGGATGGCATAAGAGATGGCATGCTGGATTGCTGTATAAGCATGATATCATTATTTTGCAACCTCTAACAAGGCTCAGACTACATAAATTGCATTGACATTATATTTAGCTACACCAAGCTGTAATCCACACATGTTTCTATAACTACCAAAGTTTGTGACAACTACTGCAAGTACCTAGAGTCTTTAACAGGTTGCAGCTATTCTAGGCCAATACTCAGTTCAAGAGGAAAGAAATCAGAGAGGTATTCCATAGAGAAAGGGTACCTGTAGGAATGCGTAGGTTAGAAAAAGTGTTCTTGTTTCTTCTTTGACCTGGACCCAGAAATTATATAAGAGAAAGAGGCTTTATAATTATTCATATATCTTGAAAATGTTTCATTTTTTGATACCTATCGAATCTATAGAGCCCCACAATTCTACATAATAAAGCGGACTGTTTTAACTAAAGTAAAACACCAGTGGGTAAGATACACACACCAGCATCTCTGAGGAAGTAATGCCTGAATGGAAATATGAAAGATGTGAGGGAAGTGTGTCCTAATCAGAGAGAATAGCATATACAAAGCCCTGGGACAGGTGGAAACAGATTACGGAAGGTGTAGGTCATGTTAAATAGATTTGACCTCATCCTTTAGCCATATCAAACTGTTAACAGCAAAACAGCAACCTTGGTACTTGAGTTCTGGCTAAGAAAGAATTCAGAACTGACTTAAATACAAACAAAATTTTATTTAGAAAGTCACAGAGATAAAAGTGAGCCAGCTGGGCTGCATAAGCTCAGGCAACAAGTTACAGAGGAAAAAGATGACTCCTTGGAGCTTGGGAGTAAGAAAGGCAAAGGATTGGGGGAAAGATTGGGGGAGAGGTCCTGGGTGCTCCAGAGAGAGGGAGCTGCCCTGGGGAAAGCGGGGCGGGGGGTTGGGGCGGTGGTGGTAGGGAAAGATGCTGGTGTGCTCAAAAGAGAGAAAGAGTGCATGCTTGGTTTCTTGCCTCATGGGTTTTTAAACACAGGAATTTTAGGGGATGCTTTAGGGGAGGATCTCAGTATAATATTCATTAGTTTTCTAGGTGTGTCCTTTCAGGGTCATGGTCTCTTCTGATTGGTCATTTCCAGGGAAGGAGCCATTAGTCATTGTAGTTGGTCTTATTGTCAGCCATGGTGTTATCCTCCTGGCCTTGTTGCTTTTTGGGGCCTGGAGCTGAAACACAACTGAGGCCTAGATGTTATCTCTAAGGGCTTAATGCTCAAGGCAATGTTTTTGCTAGAGCTTGTATGGGGGCCATAGGAGGCTATTCTCTCACGCCCTGTTCTTCCTTTAAGAGGTCTACAACAAGACTGGCAGACACAAAAGGTCGGAGAATCTCAACTGCATGCCCATTGATATGAAAGGAGAGGAAAGGTATCTGTCTAACTGCCCGTACACCACCACCAAAGGGTTGGACATAAGAAGATGACAATCAGACTTGTATCCTGAGATGCTTGTTCTAAATCCAGTGTGGAGCATGGCGGTGAGGGGCAGCTTATTTGAGGTGAGATGAAGTTGCCATACATACTGGTTTACCCAGGGTAATCCCAGCACAGGCCTTTTGTGTCAGAGTAAGTACTCCTAGTGACCCTGCAGCATAAGCTCAGACTTCAGCGTTGTCTGGTATGCCAGGTGACCACCATTCCCAGATGTCAGCGTCTGCACTCCTGTGCCTGAGGGCTGTTCTTTTTCTCTCTGGAAACACTCAAGACAATTTTACTCCACATGCATGAGGGACTGGAAGGACTAAAAACTAACACCCCTTGATAGCAGCTATCAAACAATGACTGGCAGAAATTAATAAGCTAATGCTAAGCAATTTTATAAGTCTAAAGGATATATTTTACATTGTGTCCCAATATGGTTAAGCTTCAGTCACCCGAGGTAGCTAGCTTAGTGACATTTCTTTCTCGAGTCAATTTTCCATACCTTTATTCCTGCTTCCTCACTTCTAAAATTAGCTATTTAAAACTGAATCTTTACCTCAGGGTCTCCATCATAAGGAACACAAGTTCAAACAGTTGAAACCAAAAGTGGTCTTAGAGTCATTTCTAAAAGTTTCTGGAACTGCCTCACCAGCCAGACAGGTGAAATAAGAGCTCTATAGGAAGCAGAGTGGAGGCATGGACTGAATGTTTCTCCTCAAATATGTACATTGAAGTTTCATCCCCAAAGTGATGGTATTTGGAGGTGGAGCCTTTGGAAGCAATTAGGTCATGAAGGTGAAGCCCTCATGAATGGGACTCATGACTACATAAGAGGAGACCATATAAAGATGATCTCTCGCTAGACCATGTGAGGATATAGCAAGGTGTTTGTCTGCAAGCCACATAGTAGGGCTCACCAGACACCAGAAATGCTGGAACCTTAATCTTGAACTTCCTAGCTTTCAGAATTGTGAGAAATGCTAGTTATTTACATCTGCCAGTTTACATTACTTTTATTACAGCAGCCCAAACTCACTCAGACAAGTGGTAATTATGCTCAACTTGCTGCTCCATCAAGAAACTAAGACTCTGACATGTGAAACAAGATCCACAAGGTAGGAAAAAGCCAAGGGAAAGTCCCTGTAACTCTGACTCCACAAGCCCTAAAGAGGATAAGCCAGAAGCCGTAATAGAAACGTTAATGTCACTTTCAAAAACTTAAAGGGTACAAGGGGGATGGTCACCTTTATATCTCTGTTTATTTCATGAATCTGGTTTTTCTTTTTTTTTCAAGAACTGGCTAAATAATTGTCTTTGATGAGGGGCTACCATAAACTTAAGTGGCAGTTTCAACTATAGCTACTATTCTGGGTATCTTGTAAAGCACAAAAACAGATCTATAATATAGATAACATAGACTATACCAATTATGGCAGAAATTAATGAGAACACACCCACCACATCAATAGCCTCAAAGCAAGCAGCAGAAGCTATTGATCTGGCAAATGGGGCCTTTTCGATTTCTATCTTGAAGAAGAATCTGAAGCAATTCACATGAAAGTGACAGTGGGATACATTCGTGAGATAAACAGTCAGATATATTCACAGCCTTGTCCCTCGGCAGTAAAATATTTGTTTTTTTTGTCACAAGAAACTTTATTTGAACATTCTATGGAATGCTAAACTGTCTGACTAGATGTATAATACTCTGCTAATAAATGGAGATCACACTTTAGATGTCCTAGTAAGGCATGTATCCATCAAAGGATAGAAGATAAAAGCTTAAAAACTTCAGATACCTGGCAAATCAGTGACATTTTTAGGGATTTATTAGAGTGGAGTAGTATTCTGAGAAACCTCTCCAAGGTAAAGAACACATTCTACGTATGTCATGTCTTCCCAAAGAAAAAGATGCAAATGCTTTGTAGCTCCCTTCATGTTACTGAAGGCGGCACATCAATTGGGAATAATGATCCAGCTAATTTATCAGTTGATTCAGAAAACTGCCAATTTTGATGAGAAGCCAAAAACAAGAAAGGCCACTGAAGCTGCGGAAGTTAAACAGTCCTGCTTGTGTAATATGACCCAAGGGATCTCGTGTTGCTAGAGGCATTTGTGGTAGATAAGGTTACCATGCAGACTATCTGGGGAGCCCCACCACTAAGGTTGCAGTGATTAATCTGAATTTTAGATCAATAGCATGTGGTCTGCAATAGGAGACTGTTGAGAATTTGAAAAGCTTCCCTGTGCCTGCTCTCAGGCCCTAGTATTATTTAACCACAGGAATGAAACTCCTGTGCATTCAGAGCTGCCCATAATGAGCTGGGTATTGTCAGGCCCAGGAGCAAAAATCCATCATATGAATATAATATACTCAAGAGAGGGTCTAAGAGAGACTACAGGGCACATGTAGCTTACACAGATATGTGGCCCAGTTCATAATGGGTGGACTCAATATGTGGGTGAAAGCTAAAAATGTTATCATGTTTAATTCACCCTTAGAAAGTGACCTTTAAAAAGAGGTGAAATCTTCACAATGGGTAGAGTTTTGAGTGCCCATGGACTTGATGTGAAAATAGAAACAGTCTCATGTAATAACATGCATGTTTTTTGGAACAAAGATAAATGATTAACTGGCTGCTTGAGGTCCCGGAAAGAGCAAACTTGAATGATTGGAAACAAAGATATCTGAAGACTCATCTGCGGGAATGGCTGTGAAGCATGACGATCTCTGTTTGTCATGGTAGGGCCCACCAAAGAACACTGACCAAGTAGCCAGAATAACTCCTTTAGCAAAGGTCAGCCCATCTTTACCCTTGGCCATGCTAGTATTAACCCAGTGGTTGATCGCAGGAATGAAGGCTGTGCATTAGGGTAACATCATTGGATCATTCTCACTAAGGATGATCTAGTTAGTGCTTGCCCTTTCAGAATCAGAGATCAACGCTAAATCCTTGATATGGTACTATCTCTGAAGGAAACTACCCACCCACATAAAGCAGTTGATTTGATTGAATCTTGAATCTCTCCATCCTGGAAGGAAGAAATGATTCATCCGTATCAAGTTTTAGTCAAGCTCACACTCCTAGGGATCACAGAGTGATTTATCATGATGGGGTCTCAATAACAATATTAAAGGCATCCCTTTGACAAGAAGGGAGGTGTGACCATGGGCCCATTATGTTAGTGCCCACTGATCATAGTCTATACTCCATTATCCAGGAGTGGCTGTCCTGATAGATTGTTGGAATTACTTTTTAAAAGCTGAGTTTTTGGAAATGACACCCTGCAGTGTTAGAGAGCTATAAGGTGGTATACTTTGAACAAATGGGCATTATATTATGCTGTATACTAACAGGTATTTGTTTATTTGGGGGGACAATAACCAAGAAGTGAAAGAAGTGACCTTTCTCAACATTGTTCATAATGATCCACTTAAGAATGTTGTACTTTCTGCTCCAACAAACTTAGGATCTGTTAAAATAGAGGTCCTTGTTCCTAAAGGAGGCACATTTTTACTTTCAATCAAGTAAGAGTTCCACTAAATGCCTTTAATTTTTTTTTTATTTTATTTGTTTATATTTAGAGAGAAGGAAAGGGAGGGAGAAAGTGTGGAAGAGAAACATCACTGTGTGGTTGCTTCTCGCGTGCCCCCTACGGGGGACCTGGCCTGAAACCTAGGCACATGCCCTGACTGGGAATCGAACCAGTGACCCTTTGGATCACTGACTGGCACTCAATCCACTGAGCCAGGCCAGCCAGGGCAGAGTTTCACTAAATCTTAAGTTATAACTTTTGGTTGATCATGTTGGGCTTATTATGCCATTACAATTAGCAGGCAAAGAAAGGAGTAACAATGTTGACAAGGATAATTTATTATGATTATCATTAGGCTTTGAGATTGCTACTATATAATCACAGGGATCATATATCTGGAACCCAGGTGAATAATTGTGGCATTACTTGATGCTTTCTAGACAATGTAATAACTGACAAAGACGTGCTATTCTGGAGTTCAGAACTCCAGATGTAAATCTGAGGTGAAAGAATACTAGAATAGAGAATAGTAGAATGGAACAACAAATACCAGCTGTGTTCCTGAGACCAAGTGGAACAGCTTGTCCCACTTTTCTCTCTCATTTCATTTTTTAAAATACTATGCATAAGCAATGAGAAGGTAGAATAAGTTTTATGTGGAGAGCAAATGAATCTGAACAGTACAAAGGGGGACTGCAGCCATCACTGAGAGATCCCTGCACGTGTCCCTTAGACCTCACTATTTTGGTGAAATCAGAATTACTTCCGATTGTCAATATCTGCATCCCAGTGCCTGAGAGGTTATCTTGTTGTTGTCATTGCTGTCGTTGCTGTTGTTTGGATCCATGGAAGCCATTTCTCCTCTATATTCCAGAAGTGCCGTCAAATAAATATCCTTCCAGAGAAGCCCTTAACCAACGACTTGCCAGAGTTGGTATAAAAATGCTGCTTAAAATGAAATAATGTTGTGCTGTTTTATACCATCTCACATCTTTCGCCTGTGAGATTAAGTTCTGTTTACCCTCTGTGACATCTGGTTTAATAACGCACCTTGTATTCAATGGATAAATTTCCTACTTTCCTGCTGGTGTTCACCGTACCTTCCCAATAAACTATTTTCCTTGATTATTTTGTTTGTTTCTGAAACTATTTCTTGGAGACCAAGATAAAGATCATGTGCTTTTCACATGGATAAATGGCAGATCCAGTAATTCCATTAGGAAACCCAGAAAGAAGATAAGAATGATTGAGAAGACTCCTCAGTTTCATTTTACTCCAACAGTAGTTACTTTAGATACTAAAGAATAATCACATACATATATGTATATATCATCTGTACATATATTCTTGATATCAATACATTTATATGTGTATACATCATTTGTATATTCTTGCTATATGTATATATCATTTATATATTCTAGAACATTAATTCTGTATCTGTATTCTTAGAGATATAGAATCTAAATATAGAATAAGAATAAAAGAATGTATGTGTTCAGAGAGGTACAGAAAGAAGTTCTGGATGGGAGACATACCTTTGTGAGTCAAAGCATAAATATGGTAACTGAAGGTTTGAGTGATATCTTCTAGAGAGAAAGCATACAGTGGCAAAAGGAGAGGGTCTAGAATTGTCTTACAGAAACTTCATATTTAAATATTGAATAGTTAGATAAAGGAGGAAGGAGCTACCAACTAGACATAGAAAGAATAGTTAGAATATGGGGAGAAAAAATAAAAATGTTCAAGGGAAAATAGTGTTTTTAGAAGATGTGTTAAACATTTTTAAATGCTGATGAGATAGCTAGTAAAAAAATAACTGGAAAACGTCAACTGGTGTTAAGAAATATTGAGATTCTGGTTGTCTGGGAGAACAGTTTTAGGGGTGGGCAGGAACTGAAATTCAAATTTGAGTAGTTGACACGTTATTAACAGTATCACCAACGGAGGCTGTGGGTATTGACAGCTGCTCCTGGAGGTTGGTCTGTGAATGGGGAAGAGAGTCCGGGAAGTTGATTTGGAAGAGGAAGGAGACCATGGGTGACATTTTTTCCCCCAAATTTATACCTAAGACATATTCTTCTGCCAACCTATTTCTTTAAAATCTATTACTTTTATTGTCACTGCCACCTTTCCAGGCTCCTTGAGATGATACAACAGTATCATGTCTAATTTACCTTATTTTTTTTTTACTTTATTCTTATTGTTCACACTATTCCAGATATCCCCCTTTCCCTTCCCCTTTGCCCACCTCACTCCCACCCTCACATCCACTTCCCTCTGGCCATTGCCACACTATTGTCTATGTCTATGGGTCATGCAAATATGTCCTTCGGCTAATTCCTTCACAGTCTTTCATCCAGTCCCCTCCTCCCCGTTCCTCTCTGACGGCTGTCAGTCTGTCCCATGCATCTACAACCCTGCTTCTATTGTGTTCCTGTTTATTTTGTTCATTAGATTCTCCATTTAAGTGTGATCATACGGTATTTGTCTTTTCCATATATATATATATGTGTGTGTGTGTGTATACATACATACACTTTCGTATGGAATGAGTCTTCACCTCCTTGTAATTTTACCTGCTATCTTTTTTATTAAATACATATTTATCTTTTTTCCTTTACTTAATTTCCCTTTAGTAGGACAATTCATTATCCTTCTCCTTCATCGTCAGCACTGCCAGAGTATAAATACTGAGCTACAAACAGGATTATAAGTCCAATAATAGCCTTCAAGGATTAGTCAAGTTATTTAAACAGTATTTGATGACTCCAACCCAATGCATGCATTCTCATATTATCTTCTCTCACAAATGCTATTAAATTTGGCACTTCTATACCTTTCTTTATATTGTAATCCTCATAGAATAACTTTCAATTAGCCATATATAGAGATTTAGGTTTTGTGGGTCCTGAAGCTTTTATAAATTGAGGCCTACTTTCTAAAAACTAATTCTACAAATTGTGAATTAAAAAATAGTTATTAATGTAGATATTTCATTAGTATGAGAAAAGAAATGGCAACAATAAAACTTTTAAAAGCTGATACACTATAAACATCAAAAGTTTCAGGATGATAACATAATACTTTTTGTTAATTGCTTGACGTATCTTATTTTTTTTATATTCATCTTTCTTGGATATCTACTCTTTCATCATCTCTTTATATGACAATAATTTTGAATACCATTTTTGGACAGCTTACATATTAATTAAATATTTCCTGTAGCATAATTGACTGATTTTTTTTCTTATTAAAAGTTGAGTTGTGTCGTTTGCCCTGGCCAGTGTGGCTCAGTAGTTGGAGCTCCAGCCCATAACAAAACGTCTGTGGGCTTGATCCCCAGTCAGGGAACATGCCTGGGTTGCAGTTTTGCTCACCGGCATGTGCCGTCCTCAGTCTGGGCACACATGGGAGGCAACCAATCAGTGCTTCTCTCTCACATTGATGTTTCTCTTTTCCCCTCTCCCTTCATCTCTCCCTCTAAAAGCATTGGAAAAAAAAATGTACTCAAGTGAGGATAAAAGTAATAGAAAAGTTGACTTGCATGATTTAATATGCAATGCCCCAAATTTATGTATTTTTATTTATGGTACTGCTGAAAGTTTGATTCTTCAAACAAAGGGCTTCTGAAAAAAAATGTTACTTTACATAAGTCTTGTAAAGACAGGACAAAAACTTGGTTTGTTTTTTGTATTATTATATAGGCCACATTATTAATTAGTTTCTTATCAGGATATAGTGCCCATTCTAACTGTGCATTGAAGTAAACTACTATCTTTCACTTCCAATTTTTCACAACTATTGGATGTTTGGAAGAAATTTCCACAAGTCTCTCTTCTGGCCCCACATCCTTTGGCTCCAATGCTAACATACTTGCAGCGTTCAGTGTTTAGGAAGTATAAATATTACTAAAATTAATGGCTCTCTGTTTTCATGTCTTAATGCTGTTTAAGTTATCTGCCCATTGAAGGGAGGAGCATATTTCTGGAATATATTTCTACCTCAGTAAACTTACTAATAAATTTACACAGAGGTGACTGTGCACTGCACAGTTGTATCTTTAAACCCCAAATAAATGTATTCCCAGTTCAACTTTTCCTTAACTAGATTCCAAAAATGCTCATGTTCACTCCAGCACGACATGAAACAAGAAGAATTGTGACAAAGGGAAATCAGAGTGAGAAGAGAAAATAGTATTTTTCTCGCAGCAGTTCAAAATCGCATTACAGAAAGATATTACCCTGTGAAAATACTGTTTTGCCAAAACCCCTCCTCTCGGGGCTTTGGGATATTAAGTATAAGCAGGAGGACTGACGCCTAAGCTTAAACTTCATACATTTTATAACAAACCTGGCTGTTCAATAATCTGTCTGTGCTACATATGCACAGTCTGTATTTTACACAGCCTGCAACTTACTGTTTAACTGCCACTCTTTCTTTGAAGAAGACATAATCTCTCCCTGTCTTGAACTCAGATGACAATTTATTTCTGCTTCTTTTTCTGTAAGATACCTCTCCCTCCTCTTCTCCCCTTGCTTTGTCTTGCCTCATCTCTTCTCTTTACTTTTTCTCTCTCTAAATACATTCATATACAGTTGAAGTATTGGCTTCTGTTAGGCTTCAGCCAAAGGAAGGCACTACAATTTCTGTAAGGGTGTGGCCTCTGTTTAATGGATTTAATTGTCCACAACAGACTTAGCATTTAGTGTCAACCTGAAATACTATCCAGTGAAATACTGAATAAATAAAAATGTTAAACTTGCCTTGGCTGGTGTGGCTCAGTGGATTGAGTGCTGGCCTGCACACCAAAGGGTCGCCAGTTCGATTTCCAGTCAGGTCACATGCCTGGGTGGCAGGCCAGGTCCCCAGTGCAGAGAGCTCAAGAGGCAACCACACATTGATGTTTCTCTCCCTCTCTTTCTCCCTCCCTCCCCATTTCTAAAAATAAATAAATAAAATCTCTAAAAAATTAAAAATTAACAGTATTAATATTAAATTTGGGCCTAATGAAAAAAGGTCCAAAGAAACAAATTAAGCAAATAATATTAAAAATAAGCAGTAAAGAAATGAATTGATACCAGAAATACAAAACACTCTCTTTGGTCTCAAGATGAAAAATCCACAGACTGACTGAGGCATAAGGTTAACACATTGAGTAATTCCATTGTTTTCTATAGTTTCAAATCATAAATCTTGAGTTCTGTATACATTTAGAAGTGAAGGAAGCCGGTAAGATACTTCTACCCTGAAACTAACAATTCATAGCTGCAGCAAGTGTATGTACCTTTGGTAAACTGGACTGTGTAAATATAATGGAAAACTAAATGTATCTGTTAAGACAGGCTAAGTTATACTATAGTAACAACTGGCAAAAGAACCCTGGTCACTTATATCAACAAAGGTTTATTTCTCTTTAACACTGTAAGGTCATCTAGGGTTGGCTGTGACTTTGTTTCATGCCGTAGTTACTCTGGGGCTTGGGGTGACAGAACAGCCTCTACCCAGTACAATGCTACTCACTATGACGCAGGACAAAGACACATGCCAGCTCTTGCACTTCTGCCCCCAAGAGACCCGCGTCTCTTCTACCTATACTTCGTCAGTCAAAGGAAATCTCAAGCTGCTGTAAAGTTCATCAGGGTACCATCTCCTCACATGAAGAGGCACTAAGGGACAGAAACTGGAATATTTGATATAGGATATTATGATCTATCATACTAATGAACTGCATTTTATCCATGTCAATTTTTTGCCATGAACCTTGTTAATACCCCTTTCAAAAATATATGCTTAGAAAAATCCAAGTACTTTTCATTCATTTTTTAAAAATCCATTAAGATTCCAATAGATTGATCCCTACAAAAAGGTCAATTGTGTTTAAATGGCAATTTAAAGCTTTCAAAGCACTTTCAAATAAATATCTCATTTACTCTTCCTAAGTACTCTATGAAAATTTGAGCTCATGAACTTTGATCTTAAATTCACCTATTCTTTTGGTTAACTCATAGTGCTCTTATTTACAAATTAAAAAAAAAAAAAACACTACTACATGCCTATGCATTTTGTATTCTTTATGTCTGTTATGATTTGAATTAGATCATTTTAAACTAGGCTTATTATAATAACTCATTAATTCATCTGAATTTCCTTTGTGATTTCTGTTGTATTATTTTATTTCCATGCCACTTCTTGTGCCAACTTTTGGTCTTTGTAATATCCATTGTTATTAGCAAACCCTACACTGACTTTTTCCTGCTGCTCTATTGATTTTCTTTAAGCAGGTCATTGCTACCTGATAATAATCCTGATTTCTTAAATAATTCTGGATCTCATTTCCCAAATTCAATCTATTTATATGCTTTGCACAGGAAATTTCAGTATGTACACTTATGAATTGTTAAAACACAAAGAAACCCTTGAGTTTGTGGAACTCTTTTAACAGAAGATAAAATAGGCCCACAGTGATAGAATGACTTGCTTGAAATATCAAAGATAGTTGGGGATCTTAATAGCACAACTCAACTCTTTGAATTTCTAAGACCTACTATCTCTGGTGTTCTGCATTTACTTTATTTAGTTTACTAGCATGTCATTCTTGACCTTGGGTGTGGTAGTTTTGGATATTCTCCATTTGTCACAATTCACTCTTTGCCCTTCAGCCCTATTTTCTGTGTGAAGGCTGTTCTGCCTGTAGCTGGTCCTTTGGCTTCTGCCTGGGTTCAGCCAATGGGAGTCACCAGCAATAGCTGAGACCGGGAAGAGTGAGGGTTCTGTGTTTGCGTTCCTCCAGCTCCCTATACCCCAGGCAATGGGTGGTCCATCGGTACACTTTTTTAGTGTCTGTGAGGAAGCTCTTCTGTCCCAGCTACAGCTGCATGTTTAACTGGACTCTAGTGACTATTTCTTCTCTTTATTGTTTTGGGACTAGGGTAGGAAGGACTTCCTGCATTGTTGGCTAGATGTTCATAGTCTCTACATCAACTTTCACTCTTGGTAACAAGTAAACAACATTCTTGATTCCTTCACCCCATCTACAGCACTGTAATAGTGTCTTCACTAACCTCTTTTCATTTTCACTTTTGAATGTGCTTCTGCTTGCTGCTGAAACCCTAACTGGGCCAGGGTGTTGCTTTGATTTCAGCAAAGGGGTTATAATATGTTTTTTTCTGTTAACAGAAGTTCTTTGTTGGACTAAGGGGGTTCTTCTTGTCCTCTTCCTTGGTTATCTACACGCTTTCACAGGTCGGGTTCTCCGGAAGCAAATTCTGAGACAAAGCCTGGGGTGTGAGTTATTAATGAAGGGTGAACATCTGTGAAAGGAAAGGGTGGAGAGGTAGGTTTGGCCAAGGCGGAGGTCCAGTGTAAGGCAGACCCCAAAAAGATGTGAACAAGCTGCAGGAGCTCTAGAGCTGGCCGGCATTGAACGTTGCCTCTCAGAGCTGCCCAGCATCGAATTAAAATGGCCGGGTCTTTTAAAGTGGAAATCGGCTGCCCTAGAAAGGGCCGGACTAGATAGACATGGAGCTCTCTGGAACTGCAGCAGGCCCTGAGGGGCAGACAGGTACAGCCTGTCTGCTCACACTCCACTCCAAGATGGAAAGGGAATAATTTCTTACAGGTTAGCTGGGTGATGTATCCTTCTCTCTGTTACACAAATCAGTGTACTTCTATTCAGCTATATGAAAGTCGGTCCAGAAAGTATCCAGCCACATAACAAGGAAAAATAGAGACCTTTATGGAAGAAGATACAAGACACAAGAAACATTGTACACAGGACAAAGATGCCTTTGTCCCCTTCAAAGTAGGCGCTTTGAGACCTCACACAGTTCTCCCAGTATTGTCAGTTGCTGATCTCTGTTGATTGTGGCCATACGCATTTGACTTTCTCAGGCGTTTCACTTGCTGCAGGCCTGCCAGAACATGGGTCATTTTCATAGGATTCTTGACCATCTTTGAAGCATTTGTGCCACACTGCACTCATTGCATCATCCCCAAAAGCCTTCTGAATCATCCAAATAGTTTCTGTGAAGGAATGTTCAAACTTAATGCAAAATTGGATACAGATTTGTTGCTCTACTCCCTCAGTTATTTTGAATGTGACAGCCATATAGTACACATGGTCTCTCAATGCATCTACCACCCCCACTGACTAGCACAGTGAAGTCATCACTATTCACACATGCGCATTCCAGTCCACTCTCCTAAGCTACCAGGTTACATCAATGTTGGACAAACTGTTCCCGTTATATTAGCAATGGCTGGGCTTTTTCCAGACAGAGCTCATATATCATTATGCATAGTCACAGCATTACCAGATAAAATACAAGACATCCAGTCAAATTGGAATTCCAGATAAACAGCAAATCCATTTTAGTATTTGTTCCTAGTAGTATTTGAGACATCTAATAATAATAGTAGTATTTGTTGTTTATCTAAAATTCAAATTCAACTTGGTATTGTGGGTTTTTGTTTGTTTTTTGTTTTTCCTTAATCAGGTAATTCTAATATTAACCAGGACTCATGAAAAACAGTTTCACATAGTATTTAAAAATGTCAGTCTCTGGAACTGGACTGTGTCAATTCAGACCTTGCCTATTTTATTTAGCAGTAGTTTAATCTTGGGAAAGTTATTCAATCCCCATGTGCTTCAGTTAATTCATCTTTAAAATGGGGGAAATAAGAGGTCTTAATTCATAAATTCTTATGAAGATTGAGTTAATAAAAGTAGAACTTTAAAATTTAATGACATATAGTAAGAACTCAATAAATGCTAGCAATTGCATTTGTTATTTTCATCACATCCTTCCTGTTATACTAACACAATGCCTTCCAGTACATTTTTGTACAATGCCACAGAGTACCTAATGATCATGGATTCTCTTATCTAAGTGGAGTACCGGGTAGACACACACAGGTCCCAAATACTGTAAAGGCCTTACAAATGTGGTAATGAGAAAAAAAATCTGGACCAGCGTGACCCAAAATTGATAACAAGAGAACTAAACAAGGTAATATGATTTACAGTTTGTGAAATTTAAACTGAACCATGAAAGAAAACTATGATTTTGACACATAAAGAAGGTGGAGAAGTAGAAACATACTTGAAAAGGGAGGCAGCAAAATTTCTACCTGAAATGGGAGCTAGCTACCATTATCTCTCAATTTTCTGTACATATACTTGAAGACAGGGAAGATAGAGAGATAAAATAGGACCAAACAACAACATGGCAAACTACCTGGGAAACACATGTGAAGAAATGAGGTATGTCATGGGCTGTAGACTGATTGAAAAGCAGTTAGGAAATACTTCATACTTCATGTTTTTTTTTTTTTTTTTCTGTTGCCAATATCTCATCGCTCTTAGAATATTTTAAAAATAATTTAAACATTTTTGGTCCATGTGCTAGTTTTTATTTTATTTTTTTGAGATAGCTATGCTCCACAGAGGTAATTGTTAATTTGGCTTTAGACCTCATATCCCCCAGGGTTATCAGTTATTTTGTGAATATTCCAGTGTCCTGAGACTGCCCACATATTTCATGATTCACTACAAGGACCCAAGGGATTTAGCACATGGTTGTACTCACTTTTGAGATTTATTTAGAGACACAACAGAAAAAGAAACAGTTAGGAAAAAGAAACAGGCAGAGTCTAGAGCAGGGGTGTCAGAGCTGAATGTAATTTTATAAATATAACTACTCCTTAACTGTTAAGGAGTTGAAATTACATTCGGCCCTTTGAAGGCAACTGCAAGGCTGATGTGGTCTCCGGTGAAAATGAATTTGACACCCCTGGTCTAGAGTCTCTGTGCAGGTTTCCCACAATCTCCCCTCCGCTAAGGGGTCACAGAGAGTACACCCATCCTCCTGCGACACCTGTGTGATGATTTTGCCTTGGTCCACCTGTCTGAGACTCAGAAATCGGGGTGTTTAGTGAGGGCTGATCACATAGGCATTTTATGTTTAGTGACTATGAAGATTTAGGCTCTCAAAAGCAAAGTAGTCAAGGTTTTCACTGTGAATTGCACTCTTTGTACAAACAACATAGGTTCAGGGACAAGATATGATTATTTAGGAAATACTTCAGAAGCCAAGTTCCCAGACACAAGCTAAGGGCCAAACTTATAAAATGCAGTCTCCAGCCTCCTGTGTTAACTTTTTCTGCACAGCCAGTATGTGAGCAAAGGCAAGGCCTCAATCCAAGCTGAAACCCTGTGAGCTCAAGGATTGGGGCTGGATTGAGCCCCGAGGTTGAGGAAACCTGGCATTAGTACTCCTCGTGCCATGAAACAATTCTTCGGATTATAACCTCATTCATTATGCCCCAAGAATAAGGTGAAGAGCTTTCCTAAATGATTAATTCGTTCCTATATTGTTTGTCTCTATCCTGGTAAACACAGGTCTACTCTGCTGACTTGATTGTACTTTTGCGGGCACTTGGCCCAGAGGCAGAATTGCCACAGATGGAAAGGCAGATGGTTCATCCTAACACAATGGTGAAAGAAGTTCAAGGGGAGGACCTTGCACATTCTTCCCGTAAGTTTTTCCTTTTATAGTCAGTCTTGTTCCTCCCATTACCCGCAGAGCACCCACACATCACCCAGGGATTTCCTATCACTCGTCCCTTTTCTTCATTCTCTCCCTCTGTGGTTTCTCAAGGATTTCTCTTCCATTTCTCTTAGGGCTGCGATCCAACAGTCTTACTACACCAGCGTCCTGGTTTAAACCAATGGAATGTCATTTAAAACTATTTTTCTCTTTCTTTTTTAGATTTAAAACATCATGCATTCTCACTGTAACTTTCTTGAAAAACACAGATAAAGACAAAGGTAAAAAAATAAACTCACCCACAACTCGGTGGTGGAGAAAAGATCATGTTCCCAGCTTGGGTGGGTCTGTCAGTGTTTCTCTCTCTCCTCCTGCACCTGTGTTTGCAGTGCAACGCCAAGGCCAGCTCGCTCTTGCTCTACTGGTAAGTGATGCATCATCTAAAGATACTTGCCGAAATGTATAACAATTCTTAATTGAAATCTACTTGTCTGTGGGGTGGAGGAGCTTTCTCAGGAAGAATATGAACTGGACCTATTGGGGGTTTCAGACACTGTGGTTATAAGCAGAAAACTGATGGGACTATTTAAGAGAAGCCTATTAGCAGTAGAAAGAGTTAGCTGCTCAGGGGAAAAAAATAGGGTAAGAGAACTAGGTGTAAAAATATTAACTTGATATGGCAGTCCAAATGATAAAGGGGTGGTTCTGGGCATACTACAAAATTGATCTGTAGAATTTGCATTTGTGCTCACTTTCTCTTATACTCATTTCTGAGGCCTATGAAAGGTACGGGCAAACTGTAATGAATATTTTCCTAAAATTCTGAATGAGCTACTTCACAGAAGTGAGAGACATATTACTGTACAATCAGCATGGCCAGGAAACACTCCAGCAGCAGAGAATGGTTCTTGGATTCTATGCCCTAGATGCCCTCTGTCACAGGCTCCCGTCAAGAGGCCCAGGACATCTGTACCAGCAGGAACCCGCTCTTTCTGTTGTGCAGCAGCAGTCACCAGCCCACCAGTGGGGAGATGCTGTGCTTGGTGTCACAGGAGACAGAAGTGCAGGTTGTAGTGACGACAGAGTGGAGTCCAGTGCCCTGGGCTCTGAGGCACCAGCAACACAGCAGCAGTATCTGCCTGGCTGACCAGCGATAGCCATGAACTCAGAGCTGTTATGCTCAGCACCCTTAGAAAAGAAGAAACAGTGGAGACAAATAGCGAAGTCCAGCTGGCATGAACTTGTGTGTGTGTCCTGCCTACGGTCGGTGGTGGGTTTATGTTCACAACAAAGCAAAGTATTTTAAAAAATGATGTGCATGTGTTTGTTAGACACATGTTGACGATGCACGTGTAGTATCTCTCCATTGTAGATGAGAAGGATGAGATCTAGCAGCATTTACCCCAGAATCCTGGGTGAATGGGGGCCATACGTTAGGTCTCCTGAATCTCAACCCAACAGAGATTATTGGGTTTATACTACAGCAATTTATACAAGATGCCTTGCTCTGGAATTGCCCCAGCAGCATGTGCTCACCCATTCTCAAGTAATGCCAAGTACTGTGCCTGTCAATCATCTGATCTTATGGAAACAATGTCAGCTTTACCAGGAAGAACTCTTGTTTATACACTGACGAGTTATTTTGTTTAAAGACTATTTGCAACACATTACCTTTTTCCTTCCTTCCTTCCTTCCTTCCTTCCTTCCTTCCTTCCATTTTGCTCCTTCATTTGTTTGTTCTGCTTTTCTTCCTCAAGCCATATTTTAAATGATTAAGGTATAATTTATTTCAAGCAAATAACTGCAGTGCTGCAGCAGTGAAAGAAATATAAAGGTCTGAGGTAACATCTGAGTAAGGGAAAATACATATGAGCAGCAGCAAAAAGTCACAAGATGTTCTACTTTTACATAATATCAAACTTTACAGAAATGTTTTATTTTGTGTAATTGTATTTCATTTAAGACTATATCTTAGTACAACAATAAATTTCTAAAGAAAGATAAATAGTCACAAAATATCTGGAGAGTGAGGCAGAAGGGACAAAAAAAGACATAGAGAGAGAATGGGAGAGAAAATAAAAGAGAGAATTAAAACCTATATTTTGCATTCTTGAACAAAAATATTAATGAAATAAATTTTGAAAAATTACAGAGATAGAGGTTCAACATTTCACAGGTAATTTATGTTTTCTTACCTGTTTGATATGTTATAAATTTATCTAAATGTTTAAAGAAGTCGGTAAATTAGGTTCTTTTTAAGTCTATTTTTCCCTTTGAATTTCAATTTACATGCCAACATTTAAGCTTATAGTCGCGCATTTACTTATTACACATCTAGGTTGAGATCCCCAATAAAATCTACTTTTTAAGAGGACAGAGATGATTCCTCAAGTTAGAAGCTTCATATTTTATCAATGAACAAATTAATGTCCTGCTTTTTAATTCTATAAGATATGTCTTACTATTAAAGACTCAGGGTTATAAATATTTCATATTAAATGAGAAGGTATTTTTATCTTCCTGGTATTAATTAGTTCACTAAAAATACATTTGGCTCAGGAAGAGCACAGAGGTACAAGAAGATTTTTGTGAGATATTTGGACATATCTTTGTATGGGATTTAAATTTCTAACCAAACATTTGACCAAAAATAATTTTAAAAATAAAAATAAAGAAAGAAGGAAGGAGAAAAAATTGTTTGAGAACTGACAATATAATATTGGGGGATAGAAAGTAAATTTTTGTTTTTAATTCTTAATAGAGAGATTAAATATTTCCATAGGAAGAGAAACAGAAAGATATGCAGGGAAGTAGGGAAAAAAGAGAGCCCTGCTTTGTTTGCGTGACTGCAAAAGGAGAGTCTGCGGGGACGGTCAATGCGCAGGATCCCATTTTCTGGAGCGAATAGCAGCCCCGAGGAGAGAAGGCCCTGCTGGGGTACAGGAAGCGCTGTGGAGCAGGTGTGGGCTCACAGGCGGGTGGTGGCCGAGGCGCAGATCCACTGGGACCACAGCAGTATTTTGTTCGCCTCTTACAGCCATTTCCTGTTAAAGGAGATGTAGATTCTTACATGAGCATTCCTGGCAAAGTTCTGCCACAGGTATTATAATAATCGGATCTGGAAGCGTTTAAGGCAAGGACCGAATGCACACCGATGCAGAATAAGCACAGTAAGAACTTGGCAGCAGCAAAGGCACCAGAAAAAAGTGGAATCAAATGAACAGCATCTTCCAAACACATCAACTCTCTTCCTAGTCGATGCACTGTACTTTTGACTACGTGGACTGTCTATAAATGATCATTTACTTTCATCATGCATTACTTTTGCATTCCTTTAAAGAGGTTCATTGTTTTTGACACTTTAATCTTAAATATGGGAACTTAGTTCAAGCATTATGATTAAACTTGAAGAAAAGGAAAGGTAAAGAAAAAAGCTACAAAAGTGTATTTTGCTGTTCAATTAGGCATGTAAGACAATTTAGGTTTAAAAAAGTGGTTAAACCGAAGAAAAAACAAAGAAACAAGCAAACAAACAACAGAAAACCCTCATAGACACAGACAATATTAGGGCTAATTACCAGAGGGAAAAGTCAGTGTGGGGAGGGAGTAGAGGGTGTGGGGGTAAACGGTGATGGAAGGAGACTTGGCTTGGGGGTGAACACGTGATCCAATATACAGATGATGCATTATAGGATTGTACACCTGAAACCTATATCATTTTATTAACCAATGTCACCCAAAAATATTCAATAAAAAAGAAAAAATGACGAAGATGGCGGCGAGTTAGGAGGAACAGAGTTTATGTCCTCCTACCCACTGGTTGATTTTCTGAGGAACGGGGTGAAAACGCAGCAGTATTCCAACACATATGATGATTGATGCCCAAGATTACAGGGGAATTTGAACATTCACACGGTAAGCAGAGAGCATCGGAAGGAAAGGGTCCCCATCAGGACAAGCCCGGGGAGCGGGGTGGGGCTTCGGTCCCAGAACCGGCAGCCACCCGGATCAGACGCAAGATTCTTGGGGAGGGAGCCAGATTAGGATTTGAGAGTAGTCAGATGCTTGTTTTGGCTGGAGAGCGTAAATAGGTAGAATTTTTTCAGAGAGTAAAAACAGTGGCGCTACGTGGCTGTTTGGAGAGGCCCCGCTCTCAACAGTCGTGAGATCGGGTGCGCGACCCGGGATCAGTGCAGGACCCGGGAGCCGTGCGCTACCAGGAGCCGTAGGCGACTGGGATCGGAGGCCCAGGGAACTCGGCCTGTATCACGGAGGGAGAGCAAGGCCGTTCCTTGGCCCGAGGAGGCTGGCGCTTCCACCAAGGGGAATTGGAGCCTGTTTGTAGCCGGGCTCCAATACCAGAAGTATCGGAAACAGCTTGCAGTCAGCGAATCCCTGGCCGAGTGCAGCCTGGGACACCGAACAAGGGAAACTGGGGACCGTGCGCACCCGGCGACCCGCGGACCAATCGTACACAGTTCAAAAATACTGGGGACAGTACACAACTGGGCCTCTTGGGCGCATAATCCAGGGACAAAGAAGTGAGCGAACACGGGCGCACAGCTCAAAAATACCAGAGAGAGCGCACGACCAGACCTTTCAGCCAGGGCTCGCTGGCGCACAGCCCAGGGGCAAAGATAAAAGAACTCACAGGAGCGCTGAGCTAATGCCTATAGCTGGGGACAAAGCCCTAGCCAGTCAGACCAGGCGAACGCAGGCGCACGCAGGCGCACGCAGGAGCGCGCAGCCCGGCAAGACCAAGCAGCTTTGCGGGAATAGGGCAGAAGCACCCTGTTGAGGGGAGCGGCAGTCCGGAGATACAGACCACACAAATTCTTGACTCAGAGCGGGGGCCAAACTATCCAGAAAGGGCACGGAGAGAACCTATTAGTTAGACCAGCGGAGAAAAA